>CM021105.1:457164690-457444611 GCA_007115665.2 Sequoiadendron giganteum | reverse complement strand
GCCTGCAAAATTCGACCCACAAATAGATTGGGACTTGGTCATTTTTGCATTGAAGGTTTGATGAAAAAAAGGAGGCCAGACCCTGCACCGTAGGAGGGTAAACATTGGTGGCCATTCGGGAAACAACGACAGGAACGGGGTGACCTATAGATGACGGTTCATGAAAGCAGGCTTGGAAGGAGGTTTATACTCAATAATTTTAGGGTTGAGGGCCAGACAACAAATAGGATGGTGGGATCCATGGTGCAGAAGGTTGCCAAAGCACTGCCACTTAGGATAGGCATTTTTCACGGTGGTAGAGAGCAGACGATAGTCCATAGGAAACAACACATAGGATATTCAACTTTGTGAATGTTTGCTCAACGACAAAAGGATGGACGAGGTCCATACGGAAGATGAAGGTCACGAGGTTGTCATTTTAGAATGATAGAAGGATGGAGGATTCTTGCGTGGAGCCACCCGCATAAGCAAACCTGCAAGGGTCGACGACCAAACGTTTGATTTTTTTCTAAGTATAAGGTTCACCCCTATCAGTGACGAGGAGGATGTAGGCCACAAAGGGCTTACAACCTTGGTGAAGAACAAAAATGGAGAAGTCTGGTTTCGTAAAAGGCCTAGAGACTGATTTTGACAAGTTTTCAAGTTTTAAATTTATGGGTTCTGTGTGGAACTTAATGGTCCATTAGCTATTTAAATGCTTTAAGATTTTTGCCTTTAACATTTAGATGTTTTTGAAAACATGACACAAAGTATGTGGGCGTGAGGGAAATGGTGGGCTCACTTGGAAAGTCTGTAGAATCTAATGAAGCTCGAGCATTGAAGGTCCACCGGATCTTGTGGGCACAAAGGTGATGGTGGCTGGCAGATCTCTAGCAAATTCTCCTTACTGGCGAAGTGAAAATGATAGGTTAGAGGTCCTATTTATAGGATTTCATGCATTAATGACCCACATTAAATTTTGGTACAATGGTAATTAGGGTCATTGGGTGCGGGAATCGATGCAGAGGTAGTAGGAACAACAGGATTTGCAAGGTGGACAATGTTTAAAGATTCACCGTTTTCGATCTATCAACTAGTGACGACGGATGATGTGGGTCCCACCATGTAGGCAGACGTCTAGGGTTGATTGCCATTAGAACGGAGAGCACAAGGAGGAAGCCTGGAAGGGGTGGCCTGGAAATGTGGACCCATAGAGGGAAAAGGACGCTGATCTAGAAAGCAAAAGGAAAACTGCCAAGGAAAGCCCACTGGGGCCAATGACTTAGAATTTCTAGGGTGGTGAATCTTGGTCAACTCAAGATGATAATATTAGGGTCCATGACCACCTTGATTCTCAAAAATAGGGGCACACAAAATGAGGCGAAGGAAAAAAGTGACCTGACAGAGGCAAAGAGAGAGGGTCCCCGTTCCGAATGGGGCATGTTTGTTATAGGCACAATAGTATGTATGTATGTATGTATTTGTGTATATGAATATGAATGTGTATACACATAAAAAATGGTCTAGAGCATAATTAATTAAATACTTGATATTTAATTAATCAATCTTAATTCTTCTACTCATATAAATAAATTGATAAATTTATTTATATAGTTCATCCCTTAATTTCTACTATTTCAAAAATCATTTTCTCTCTTAAATTATTTAAATGCACGAATTAAATAATTTGTCATTTAGTTAATCCCCCTAATTAAATTTGAATTTTTAATTCAAATTTGGTGCATGTCTCCATATTTCTCTAACGTCCTCCAACTCACCCTCCACATCATCACATGTCACATGATTTCTTTTATTTCTAATTTCTAAATTAGAAATATTCTTCTAACCTCCTAACCTCCTAGGAGATACATGGCTCCTTCCTTCAATTGATACTCTTTGACACTTGGATGATTTGCTCTTCCAAATGGAGCAGCCTCCATGAATTCCTCCAACCTCTTTGTGCTCCATTGTTGATATCCCAAGATCATGATCTTGATTGTTCATCTCTTCCACCTCATCCCAAGCTTGGAAAAATCTATAAATAGAAGGAAATTCTACAAATTTTCAACAAGTCTTGATCATAAACTTATGCTGCAAAAATCTTATTAGCAATTGAGAGTATTTTGAGATCATTTTAGTTAGCATTTGGTAGTTTTAGTGCATATTAGTGTTATCATGGAAATTTTAGTTTTAGCATCTTAATTGTTGCATTTCCATACATCATTTTATTTAGAATTGCATCTTCAATCACAACAATCATTTTAGCATCATTTCGATTCTAGCAGCATTCCAATCAAAAATATAAAAAAAACATGTAGATGTAGGCATTTAGCTTTGCATTTCATATAGCATCTCATTTCTTAAGTTTCCATCTTGTAGATTCATGTGCAATATACAAATATGAGAGCATGAATTAAGAGATCACTGAGAATAGAGGACACTGAGATGATTTGAGAGGATAGTAATAGAAATTTAGTTTGTTATTTCAATTCCTTCTACTAATTACTCCATTATTTTACACCACATAATGCATGTATCAAGTGTGTATATGAATGCATCTAAATATATTTACATTTATATATACACATATGTATGTATGTCTATATGCAAATATATTTATAATATATATATATATACATACTGTAAGATGGGGTAAAATCAAATAGCATAGACTCAGTGACAACCAACACAAATCTAGGCTATTAACCTCATCCAAACAAGAGAATACAAACAAATAGAGAATAATAAGCTAAAAGTATTCAAATCAAATAGTCCCCTTTGAATTTGCTTCACCTCTCTTGTGGTCTGCCCCCTCGAGAGGACAGGCAGGTTCAAAGAACACAAATATGCTCTCAAAATGGAAGATAAGACTAGAGGATGAAGGATAGAAGAAATGTTAGCATGAAATAGATGGATGTTAGCATGGAAAGGACAAGGGAGATGGGATGTTAGCCTGAAAAGGGAAAATAAGATATATAGGAAATGATAAGGGAACCAACCTTCATTCTTACATTTTTATATTTATCATCATTGGGTGTCAAAATGTCACAAATGGACCACAAACACCATGGTTCATGACATAAACCAAGGTGTGCAAGGTGACCATTTGTGAGAGACAAGCAGTTCAAAAGACAGAGCCAATAGACAAGGAATGCCCCAACTCATACTAAGGATCCAATTATCCCAGTCTTTTTGCCAAGACGAACTATAGACAAAAAATGAAGAAAAGAGGCCATGATCCATCATCGTCCCTCTAAATCCATTGATAGGACATCCTCAAGGAGACTAGTAACATGACCCAAAACCAATTGAAAAAATAAGAAAATCTATACCAACAAAGTGTTTTCCAGTGATAATGATGATTGTCTAATTGATTGATAGGTTGACAAGGATTGATAAAATGATTTGATTGATGACACCTAGCCTCAGAAAGGACACGTCCTGATAAAGGAAAGATTAAATTACCAAGCTAATAAGATTGATTGGTGTGACAAAGTTGGTTGACAAAGATGACAAATTGATTTGATCGATAGATTGATAGATTGATTAACAAATTGACAAAAGCTGACAAATTGATTTGACTGATAGGTTGATAAAGCTTGATCATTTGTTTGATGACGATTGATGAATATGGCCAAGAAATGTGACAATACCCAACCATAGGAAGGACACATCTTGTTTGAGGTAGAGGACGCATTTGATAAAGTTGACCAAGTGCCAAATGTTGACAAGACACCTAACTACAAGAAGGACACATCTTGCTTAAGGTGAATGACAAGGTTGAGAAAGTCTAATCTCAGGAAGGATGCATCCTAATAAAAGACGAGATACAACTGAATGAGATGAATGACATAATTCCCTATTCTAGTCGAATGACTAGGTTGATGGATGATAAGATAATTGATTGATGAAAGATTTCATTCGTTTGTTGTTTCGTGATGTAGTTTGAATGATGATTACTTCTGGACCAAGGACATGACTTGACTCAATGAACCCTAAAGGACTTGACCTAGGGGGCCTCAGGGGCTCATCGACAGATGGCCTTGCCTACATAGCAGTGCACAAAGACCTTGTATTTTGACCACTCTAACAAAACTGAATCAGACTCAGACTCAGACTTTGTTTTTGGGATTTTTGAAGCTTTTCGATGTTTTGGGATTTTGAAGATTTTATGATATTTTTTGGATTTTGAAATGTTTTGATTTTTTTGGATTTTTGACATGTGATTTTTTTTGGATTTTTTTCAGGACATTTTATGATTTTTATCAATTTTAAAAGTTTAAAGGGCTGATACCATGTATTATTTCCCATGAAGATGTAAGTCAAGGAATTGCCCCCAGTCAGTTATAGGACTAGTTTATTTATGTGCGAGGGGAATAAGAGGATGAATGTAAAGGATGATCATGAAGATAAAGGATACCAGATATCGGTTGTTCTCAAGCCATGGAAGGATAACAAAGATTTATTATGGATGATAGCTATAGGGATCATGAAAAATGTATGTGAAAGATACCCATAATCAACTAGGCAGGCATGCACAAGGATCCAAGGAAAAACATGATCTTGTCCCTAGTCAAGCTGAAAACCAATTAATAGGTGATGATGATGATGACAATGTTGTTTTATATGGGAAGGACACATTCTGAAACAACACATGGATTGGGAAAGACATATCCCATGGATGATAATGTGACTAAAGGATCAAGTTCTACAAGGATAGGAACAAATCCAAGGAACGTTTTGGATGACATGCGAGAGTGCATAGCAAGAGTTGTTGCCAAGGTGATGAATTTGTGACATGGGATTTTTGGACTTTAGGCAAGATTTAGGGTTATGGCTTTTGATGGTGGATGTGGAAGGATTGTTTGGATGTTTGGATGAATCACTTTTTATTTTCCAAACTTGGGATGTTGCATGGCAGAGTTTGGAATTTTTATTGGGATAGCGTTTGGAACAAACACTTTTATATGTCTTGCTTAATGACCATTTTGAAGGAGGTGGACATTTATTATATGTGGGAGTCCTCTTTTCTTGTGGCTCAACATTTTGATTGACTTTTTGATTTGGAATATTTTATTTTCTTGATCCTTTTTCTTTGGGATCCATTTTAACTTCATTCATCCACTTGGCTTTTTGTTTGATTCAATGGAATTTGGCATCTAATTTTGAACATTGGATTTGTAATTAATTTTTTTTTGTTGGTTCCAAATGGAAAGCTTATTCATGTTGGAATGATGGTTTATGGTGTGGATGGAAGGAGTGTTGGCAGAAATATTATGGTAAGAACTATGCATGGCCCCCATTTATCCCCAATATCGTTGAGGTATCACTAACATCATTTGATTTTATGATTGGGATATAACCAAGACCTTGATGTCTAGGATTTTCATGAAATTGTACTGGTAATAGAATGCCTTGCTCATGTAGGCCTAGTCCTCTTCCTTGATATTGCATGTTTTGAAATATTCTATTTGTGATGGGGCATTTTTTTACTTGGAAAGCAAGATGCGAGCCCATCATTATTTAGCTGGAAACCATTACTCAAAATTTTCTCATCTACAAGAAAGCTTTCTTTGACAAAGGTGGATGATCCTATTTGATAGGATATTTTTTTGTTATCATTCATCATGCTTGTTTCTTTTTTATCATTTGGTATATCTATTTTATTTGTGGTATATTTTGTATCTTCTTCTTTGACTTGATCCATAGTAGCTTATTTGTGTTCTCCTTTGACTTAATCAATATTAGTTGCTTTATGCTCTTATTTGATGTTATCCATATCATTCATTTGATTATCTATGTGTCCAAAGGAGGCAAGTGTCTCATTTTGGGAAATGGAGGTGTTTTTTGTTTGGATGGGATCATCTTCAAATGTTTGGTCATGAATGGCATAAAGGTCGATGAGAGGATCATTTTGGACTTCATATTCAAGGGTAGGATCTTGGTCAAAAATAGGTGCATTTTGGATGACATGATTGAGAACAAAATCTTGATCAAGGATGGGTGTATTTTGGATGCCATGATTAGCTAGAAGGATCTCTTGGATGGACTTAAGGATGGGGTCATGAGATGGACTGCTTCGATCTTGATATGAAGGTGAATCTATGATGTCATGATTTGGACTTTCTTGTTGACATGTATCCTCAAGTTTAGGTAATAGAATTTGATTTTGGACAAGGATATGATTGTCTTTGATAGACCCAAGATTTTGACATGGAAATAATGGAGCTTCAATAGCAAGATCTTTTTCGGTATTGGTAGGAAATGGAGGACATGATGGTGACAAATGGTTGGATGGTGTAGGATCATCAATGTGATTGGATTTCCTAAATTTTTTTCATTTAGGAGTCGAACAAGTTCCTTTTATAGTTGTCCTTGGAGAGCATTAATTAATGTGCTTTTATTGGATGGTATTGTAGTTTGGGATGGAGTGGATGGAAATGGGTTAGTGGATGATGGACTAGAATAAGATGTGGAGGATTCGAATGGATTAGTGGATGATGGATTATGATATGATGTAGAGGATCGCAATGGACTAGTGGAAGGTTGGTTTCCCTTGTCAAAGTTAGGATAGGGATGATTAATGAAATTTTTTTGGGGATTAATGGTATGGTTTGTGTCAAGTGACTCTTGATACTAAGGGTAGATGGATGAAGGACTAGAGCTTATGGATTGTTGGTAAGAATGATATGTGAGTGGTTGGTATTAACGATTGAGGATTGATTGGTATTCAACTTGACTACTAAGAATATCAAGTTAAAGTGAAGACATGGTCATGAATTTGGATTAGGATGGATAAGGAAAACTTAGTGAGGAACATACAAAATTTGTGACCTTTGGATGACAATCCAAGGTGCCAATGCGAAATGGATATGAAACTATGCTATTTTTTTTTAATTTTCAAGGATATAAGGATGCAAAGTGCCAATGTACCTAAGACCAAGATTAAGGAATGGTGGAATGATAATGACCCTATGACCAAAGGATATGATATGCAAGGATGATGATGACCAAAAGATATGCTTTTTTTGGGGGGGGATTTTTTGGGATAATATAGGGATATGGAGTGATAATGAAAGGATAATAATGACTTTATGACCAAAGGATATGGCATGAAAATGAAACTAAATGATAAATGATGAAAGATGGTATGGGACTAAGCTATGTTTTTGTGATTTTTTAGATTATAAATATATGAGCATGCAAGATGATCATGCAAGGATAATGATGACTTTAAGAATAAATGATGAAGCTAAATGAAACTAATGGATGCAAAGGATATCAAAGATGGACTAATTAATGATGAAGGATAATAAAAAGGAGACTAAATGATGCTAAATTAAAGATCAAGGGTAATGATGTAACTAAGGCTATGGTGAAATGAAACTATTTTTTTGTGTTTTTGAGATATAAGGATGCAAAGTGAAAGTGCAATTTAAGTCCAAAACTAAGGATTGATAGAATGATAATGAAGCTATGGTCAAAGGGTATGATATGAATGATAATAATAAGGATATGAATTCTAAAATTTGAGAGTAAGGATGGAAACCAAGCTAATGTAGTTCCAAGATAACAAACCCAAATGTCATTGACCTTTGTGATGACCAAGATGATGGATTTGATAAGGTGAGTCTAAACTAAGAAAAAAGTTTGATTAAATAGAGGAATATGATCAAATGATAATGAAGCTATGGTCAAAGGGTATGATATGAATGATAATACTAAGGATATGAATTCTAAAATTTAAGACTAAGGATGGAAACCAAGCTAATGTAGGTCCAAGATAACAAACCCAAATGTCATTGACCTTTGTGATGACCAAGATGATGGATTTGACAAGGTGAGTCTAAACTGGGGCAAAAGTTTGAGACTCAAATTTGATAAAGGTGATAATGAAAAAGGTTGATAAAAATGAAGGATTAAAGTCAATGACAAAATGGATAAGCAACCAAGGATTGTCCAAAGGCTTGACAATTTTCCTATGTTTGTAATCCAGAAGACATGTGCAACCTAAGACCTAAGATTAATTATGCAAGGAAAAGGTGACCTAAGGTGCAATCTAAAATGTAATGAAAATCTAAATGAAGATGGTGGAATGGATTGAGAAATTGTGGCAATTAGGGAATTATGGCTCTGTTTTAAGTAGTTATGGTTCACAAATAATTATTTTAAAAATTTGATGTTTTGGACTAGTTTTGAGTGGATTTTTGACCGATTTTGATGAAATTTGTCTTAGAAAACACAACAGATAGTACCAAACACTTTTTTTGAGCATTGGTTTGATGTAAAAATGTTTTATTTTTAAAGAAGACAAGCACAATCTAAGGTTAGCAAGTACAATATTCGTTGAATTCTCACTTGGATTAACCAGCCACGCTTATTCTTACCAGATGAATTAGAAGCTTTGCCACACTGGCTCACCCAATATGAAACTCACTTCTCAGGTCAACCAAGCTTTGATTTATCATGAATTTCCCATGATGAACTCATCTCTAAGAAGAACCACGATTATGTGGGATGGCTTCAGAGGTCCAACCTCCTGCACTAGCAAATAGAAGGATTTTGGCTACTACAAATAAGAAGTGTCTAGTAAGGGCATCCGGTTCAGGGGGTACTATGATAAACTCCTTCAGGAGGTCTCTCTACCCTTAGAACAAGGGGTTATATATCATAAAGATACTAGGGGAGAGCTATCATGTACCACATCTCATTGATTGCAAACTTTCCTTGCAATCACAAATTTCTATAGCGATTCGGAAGGACTTGGCTTTAGCCTGTTACTGCTTAGGGTTGTCCCTTGGGGTGAGAATTTTTTCCCACCAAGGTAGACCCTTCTAATGGATGAACACAAAAATGGATGGGTTTGGCTTTCTGATCACCAACTTTGCACAAGGTGAGAGCATAATACCTACCATCCTCAAACACTAAAACATGGTGTTCATTTACCCTTTAGTTTAATCTATGTGAAAGAAGATAGTTGTTCTTTTTAAAGAATCAATTGAAGTGTTTTCTACACTAAAAGATAGTTGATTGATTTTAAACCTTGCTTATTATTTGAAAACACTTGAATTATTTTTAAGCTAATGAAATGTGATGCAAGTCAATTTTAATTCCCATGAGTGAAAATATAAAAATTGTTGTTCATTTTAGATCCATGAATGAAATATGAAATTTCTTGTTCATTTTAAGCCCATGATTGAAATATGAAATTTGTTGTAAATTTTTAGACCAAATGAGTGACATATTTAAATTGTGGTTCATTTTATCCTCATGAGTGTAAATGCAATTTGTTGTAAATTTTAAAATTAATGAACGAAATGCAATTTTAGCTCTTCAAAAAATGTGTTGAAAAACATAAAAAATATTTATTAGCCAAAACAAGCCAAAAATCCTACAAAACCATAGGTTAGATCTTCTTGATGAAAGCCACACACTGAAAACAAAACATTAGTAAACCAAAAAAAAACTTGAATAAAAATAGAAAAATAAAATAGTGATAACTTAGACAAAAATTTAAACTATAAAAATCTATGAGAAACTAAGACATAGACCTTCAAAAACCATATTTTTTTTGGCAAAATCCTGCACAACAAAAGTGTTATAAACAAAAGAAAATTTGGATCTTAACAACTAAATCTTAAAAAATTGCGAGCACTAAAATGGTCATAACTTTTTCAAAAATTATCAAAATTTCAAACCTTTTGGAGTTCCGAAAAGATAAAAATGAGACCTACAAAACCCAGATAATCAATTTTTAAGATTTCATATGCCCATTTTTTTATTCTCAAAATAAGATGATGGGATTTTGTGTGAATTCTTGGTTGTAATCTGCAAAAAAACAAAAACAAACAAGAAAACAAATGAATTTTTCTACAAAATTATAAGATTCGCATTGGATTCACCAATGTAAGATAGGGTAAAATCAAATAGCATAGACTATGTAAAGAGTGAAACTCTTTAATTTCAAAACATCGACAATTCCTTAAATAAATTCATTTGTATTCCAAAAAAGTCGAAACTCCATTCATTCAAATTCATAAAATCCAAAAGATTCCAATATAACAACTTAAAGTCTACAAATAGATTCAAAATACTTCCAATTAAATTCATACATGTGTCATCTTACACGACATTTATAAAACAAAAGCATTTGTAACAAAAGTTTACAATTCGAGACTTAGGCATTCTATCACCTTAAGCTCTACAGTAATCATACAAGACCTAGGAATTATGTCGCCTTAAGTTCTACAATAATTAATTCAAGAATAAAATAATACATATATGAAGAAATAATCCTTTGATCTTCAATCCAATTGCATATCTTCAAACATGAAGATGAGAACAAGGATTGGGCTCTTTTTCCGCCCAAACTCGAAGCTTACACTTCCTCGGAATTCCTTAGTCATTCAAAGAATACCCGACCCTGCACGAATCGCTTAGCAAAAAGTAGTCGACAAGCAGGATGGAATCTGGTGCGTTCCTAGTATAACTAGTAAATCCACAAGCATTTTCATTTTTATAATTCATTTAAGAAACAAGCAAGTTCGATACTAGGATATGGTAGAAAATAAATTTAATTCCATCTATTTCAATGGTCTTTAATTTACTTGGCCAAGTAAAATGTCATGGATGACAAATAATAGTAGTTTTGGAAAAGCAAAACTACACTCTCTAAAAACCCATATTCGGCACCCGTCCTAGAAGGTAACTTTCCAAACACATGTCATGCACATTCATTTATCAATCATGCATGGTTCCATTCAAATAAATAAAGTATCTTTCACAAACACATGAACTGCACTTTCATTTTCAAGCAAACATGGTTTTTAATACAATAATTTCACAAATTTAAATCTTAAACAACATTAAGTTTATTTAAAATAAAATAATAAAAATAAATTTAAAAGTAGGTGTATCTCAAGTATGTAATCTAAGTACATATTTAAACAGGAATAAATGAGCACACATTATTTCGGTTCATTTACTCATATAATTTATCTTCACTTCGAAATAATCCTTTTCTAATTCGTTTTTCACATCTCCATTAAAAAAATAATATCTTTTCAAAAACATATCGTAACAATTTTAAATAATTCCTTGAGAATTATCAAATTCCACTTTTACTTTTCAAGCATGTTGAAATAAACAGAATTGTTTAATCTTATCCTTTTAAATTTAAACCAAGAACTTTTAGCTGTGTATTTCTATAAATGTTTCCCTATCTTTTATGTTTCATTCATTTTGAAAATTAAATCTATCTGACAGTTTTGGTTTTTCTGAAGCTTTTCTAAATCTAAATGAAATATACATTTTTCTGTATGAATCTTTACTAAACCAAAATTTCCTAAAATAATAAATCAGTTGTCTCTTGATTTTTTTCTGTTCAAGATCATTCTACAAATTTCTGTTCAAATCTATACTTTGTCTTCACTAAAATTTCAGTCTGGTGTTTGATCTTTTTCCTAAAAAAATAATAATTAAAAACAGTGATTTTCTTTCCTGCTCAAAATTAAAATACAAGAATAATAGAAAATAATTTAACTCAGTATTGAATTGATTGTGATGTAATTGTTTTCAATTTGATAACTGTTGTTTTGTTTTCAATTTCAATTCTAACTTTAACCGTATTTCTATTTTCAATTCATTTTAAATTAAAAACGTATTTCATTTAAATAACCAAATTTAATATATAATTATTTAAACATATATATTTCTACTCTTATATTAAATCTGTTTTTCCACACAATAACATAATATTCGTTTTCCAATACTTTAGAATAAAAGCATTATTATTTTTAACTAAAATAGAAAAGATTACATAAAGAAGTAATTCATTGAATAAAATCAATTTTCTCATAATAGTATTTAAATTGCCATTTAAAACAAACAAATTCATTTTCACAAATACGTTCAAGCAAAAGCATAGTCATAATTACCATTAAAATTTAAACCATTTAATCATCACGAACATACGTTATAATTAACTATGTGGTGTGTGAGATTCCATCATCCTCATAAATGTATATTGGCTAAAATGACTCTACTTGATCAATGTTCTCGCCTTCATTCTCATTCACCTATTCCTTCATTCACTTGCACTCAATTTCTAATTAGCACTAACAAACCCTGAATTTCATAATAATGAATTTCAAATCATTTCATTTGCATTTGCATTTAAATTTTGCTTTTCAATTTCAATTTAAATAATCATCTTGCATAAACATTAAAAATCTCATGATTAATAATTGCATTTAAATAAATAACAAAAATCAATACGTGACATCCTTCCCCTCTTGGAAGATACATCGTCTCGATGTCTTATTAATTAGTCAATAAGCATAGTATCTCAATCAATGAAACATAGTATCTCAATCAGTAAAACATAGTATCTCAATCATAATGGAATAATAACTAGCATCATAGTTCTCAAAACATAAGCATAAAAAATCCATAGTAGCATCCACGCTATCCAAGTTCACAACATGTGAATCAAAATTCAGAGTATCAAGTATCTTTGCATAAAGAAAATACTAACCTAAGAAAGAAAATGAGGAAAATGATGGTCAATCATCTCAGAATCCTCCCATGTAGCACTATCCTCAGTATACTGATCCCACTGGACCTTGTGAGTACTATCCCTATTACATAGCTTAATGCTATGCCTGTCTAGGATTCAGATGGGATCCACTAGCACCACACCTGGATCCTATATCTGTAATGAACGCCAATCAAGTATATGAGATGCATCACAATGGTATGGTTTCAATAAAGAAACATGGAATACACTATGGAGTCGAGCTAGAGCAGGTGTTAACGCTAGTCTATAAGCAATTGGATTGATGACTTCCAGTACATCAAAGGGTCCCACAAATATCAGAGCCAACTTTGATGATTTCCAAAATGAGATAGAGCTCTTATGAGGCTTAACCCTCAAAAAGACTTTATCTCCTGCAACAAACTGTCTGAAAGTCCTATTTCTATCAGCATAGCTCTTCTATCTATCGGCTGCTTCATTCAACCTACCCTTGATCAACTTCATTTTCTCATCCATTTCCTTGAGCATATCTAGACCAATGATGATCCTATCTTCCATCCTATCCCATCTAATGGGCATGTGACATTTCCATCCATAAAGTGCCTCAAAAGGTGCCATACCCAATGATGAATGGAATGAGTTGTTGTAAGAAAAATCAACCAATGGAAAATATTCCTCCCACTTGTACTACTGATCCATGCAGTACATCCTCAGTAGATCCTCAACAACCTAATTGACCCTTTATGTTAGGCCATCAGTTTGTGGGTGATATGCAGAACTAAATTTCAATTTAGTTCCTAAAGTTGCATTCAGTGTTGTCCAAAACCTAGATGTCATTCTGGTATCCCTATCTGAAATAATGGTTTCTGGTACACCATGCAATCAAAATATCTCTTGCACAAATTTCTTCGCAAGTATCAACGATCCATCTTTCAGATTCCCAAGTATAAAATGTGACACCTTCGTTAGCTTATCAATGACTACTAAGATGGTATCATGCCTATTCCTGCTCAAAGGTAATCCTTGGATAAAAGCCATACTGATTACTTCGCACTTATACTCAGGTATATTGTGGGGATACAAAAGCCTTGCTGGATGCACATGCTCAGCCTTGACCCACTGGCTTTCCAAACATCTAGCCACATATTCCATTACATATTTCTTGAGCTTAGGCCAAAAATAAAAAGTCTTCAACTCTGCTACCATCTTCGTAACTCTTGGATGCCCTGAATAAGGTGCATCATGTACTTCCTCAAGAATCAACTTCCTTGATTCTCCACCCTTAGGGATATACATCCTTCCCTGATATCTTAAAATACCATCATACTCCATCACATATCCATAAAATCTATGATCTAAAGGATCTGCCTCTAAGGCTTGCTTGACCCTCTCATAATGCTCATCTGCTAGAAGATACTGCAACACTTGTTGTCTCAAATTTGACCTTGTGGTCAGCATAGCAGAGAGATGTCTTCTCCTGCTAAGAGCATCTGCAACTCTATTTTCCTTACCCTTGATATACTTAATACCAAAATCATACTCACTTAGGAACTCAAGCCAACTCCTTTGTCTCACATTGAGGTTTGGCTGTGTAAAGATGTACTTAAGTCTTAAATGATCTGTCTTTAGTTCAAATGGTTTCCCTAGGAGATAATGTCTCCACATCTGTAATGCATGAAGAATATCTGGAAGCTCAAGATCATGTGGCGCATAATTCAATTCATATTGTTTCAGTTTTCTAGACTCATATGGAACCACTTTCCCTTCCTGTATCAACACGACTCCTACACCTTCACCTGAAGCATCTATAATCACCATGAAGTGCCCATTAGGATCTGGTATAGTCAAAACTAGTACCGATGTTAACTTCTATTTAAGAAATTGAAATGCCTCTTCACACTTCTCAGTCCACTCAAATTTCCTTCCCTTCTTCTGAAGAGAAGTAATAGGTGATGCTATCTTGGAAAATCCTTCCACATATTTCCCGTAATATCTTGTGAGTCCCATGAAACTACAAACTTCAATAACACTCTGTGGTGTTGGCCAATCCACTATTGCTTCTATCTTAGTAGATATGGCATTGCCCAAGTAGTGAACCTTCTAATGAAAGAAAGTACACTTCAAAAACTTACCAAAAAGCTTTCGATCTCTTAGTCGTTGCAAGACTATTCTCAAGTGCTTCCCATGCTCCTCTTCTGTCTTAGAGTAAATCAAAATATCATCTATGAATATAAGCACAAAATCATCTAAACAATATCTAAATATGTTGTTCATTAGATTCATGAATGTCATTGGGGCATTCGTTAGACCAAAAGGTACCACTGTGAACTCGTAATGTCCATACCAAGTTCGAAAATCTGTGTTCGAAATATCCTCCTCCTTAATCCTTAGCTGGTGGTAACCCGATCTAAGATCAATCTTAGAAAACACTATGGCCCCTTTCATCTGATCAAAAAGCTCATCTATCCTAGGTAAAGGATACCTATTCTTAATGGTAACCTTGTTCAACATTTTGTAATCAATACACAATCTCAAGGTCCCATCCTTCTTAACAAAGATTACCAGTGCACCCCATGGAGATACACTAGGTCTAGTAAATCCCTACTTCAGTAACTCCTGCAATTGAACCTTCAGTTCATATAACTCTGTAGTAGTCATTCTATATGGAGCCTTGGATTGAGACTCAATTCCAAGTAAAAGTTCAATCGAGAAATCAAATTCTCTCTTCGGTGGTAACTCAGTAAGTTCTTCAGGAAAGATATCCAAGAACTCCTTGAGAACTGGATAGCCCTCTGGACTTTACTGGACATTATCCAAGTCACTCACCAAAATAGCATATACGGAACATCCTTTTCGATGTGCTTTCTTTAGCCACATGGATGAGATATGTCTCAACTCAAGAGGCTCCTAAGATCCAAAAATTTCAACTGGATGTCCAAAATCATCAAGACAACTCACGATCTTATCCTCATAGTTCACTATAGCTTTATGCTCAGTTAACCAATTGATCCCTAAGATCACATCATATGAACCCAACAGTGCTACATATAGGTTAACTTGGGTTTGGAAATTAGGTAGCTCTAAATCACTGCATGAAATAAATGAATCTACCCTATTCTCTATTCGATTTCCATACTAAACCATCCATGCATGTGACATATAACCAGGTCTAATAGGTAACTTAGCAACTACTTTAGGATCAGTAAAGCATTCATTAGGTCCTATATCTATCAAAATGGAAATTGATTGACCAAAAAGCTTACCTGTCATCTAAATAGGTGAAGCTTGAAAATCTGCTTGACGGTTGTCAACCGCTGCATGAATTTGGTGTTGCAATGCTCGTCGATCATTCCCTCCTCACTGACCTCCTGAATGCTGAGTGCAATTGGAGGCATAGTGATCTCCTCCAAAATTGTAATATCCAGCTCATGGCCCTGGGTGACCACCTATCTTGTTCTTGGTATTAGAGAAGTTGGTGTTATTATTATTCACTTTCTATTATTATTTTGGAACTTCCTATTTCGACATCTAGATTTAGCATTCACATTCTTTCTATAGTTTGCTACCTATTGCAACTTTTTTACCTGTTTTATAGCCTTCTCAAAGACCTCATCTATAGTCATTGGATTATGAATATCCACATCAGCTCCTATCTGTGGCATCAATCCTAGGATGAATTTCCGAATACGGAACCACTCATCCATCTAATACCATGGTACATACTTCAAGAGATTAGTGAATCTCTCCTAGTATTGAGTAACTGTCAAACCACCCTGTGTCAGATTCTAAAACTCTGTCATCTTCCTATCAAAGAATAGTTGTGGAAGCCATCTCTTCCTAAAAATTTGCAAGAATACTTCCCATTTAGTCCCACCTAGTAGTAGCTTCTTCTCAGTCTTTTCACTATCCCACCAAGTAGTAGCTTCTCCAGTAAGCTGATATGCCTCCCAAACTGCCTTGGTCTCATTAGACATATTCCTGAGCTCAAAATATTTTTCCATTTCAATTACCTAGGCTTCAGCTCCATAACCAATGGTCTTACCATCAAACTTGGGCAGGGCTACCCTTTTCAAGTATTTTGCCAACTCCCCTTCAATCCTTGCTTGAGGATTTAGTAGTTCTTCAACCATTGGATTTTCATTATTGGGTTGCTCCTGATTTTGGGGAATTTCATTCTGATGGTTTTGTCCTTCCCTCACTCCTCGAACTTCCTGTTCCAGATTATCCATTATGGAACCCTGTTGATTCAAAAGATTGAGAATCTGATCCAACCTATTATTCTCATTACTTGCAGCAGCTCCTTTTCCTCTTGTACCCATTATGTGTCAACAATTCTTGCATCAAGGAATGTTTCTTTAATGTAATGGACAAAGGACCCTAGTGTTCAAACCTAGGGCTTTGATACCAAATGTAAAGAGAGAAACTCTTTAATTTCAAAACATCGACAATTCCTTAAATAAATTCATTTATATTCCAAGAAAGTCGAAACTCCATTCATTCAAATTCATAAAATCCAAAAGATTCCAAAATAACGACTTAAAGTCTACAAATAGATTCAAAATACTTCCAATTAAATTCATACACGTTTCATCTTACATGACATTTATAAAACAAAAGCATTTGTAACAAAGTTTACAATTTGAGATTTAGGCATTATGTCGCCTTAAGCTCTACAATAATCATACAAGACTTAGGCATTCTTTTGCCTTAAGTTCTACAATAATTAATTCAAGAATAAAATAATACATATATGAAGAAATCATTCTTTGATCTTCAATCCAATTGCATATCTTCAAACATGAAGATGAGAACAAGGATTAGGCGCTTTTTTTGCCCAACCTCGAAGCTTACGCTTTCCCGAAATTCCTTAGTCATTCAAAGAATACACGACCCTGCACGAATCACTTAGCAAAAAGAAGTCGACAAGCAAGATGGAATCTGGTGCGCGCCTAGTATAACTAGTAAATCCACAAGAATTTTCATTTTTCTAATTCATTTAAGAAACAAGCAAGTTTGATACTAGGATATGGTAGAGAGTAAATTTCATTCTATCTATTTCAATGGTCCTTAAGTTACTTGGACAAGTAAAATGTCATGCATGACAAATAATAGTAGTTTTGGAAAAGAAAAACTACGCTCTCTAAAAACCCATATTCGACACCCGTCCCGGAAGGTAACTTTCCAAACACATGTCATGCACATTCATTTATCAAGAATGCATGGTTCCATTCAAATAAATAAAGTATCTTTCACAAACACATGAACTGCACTTTCATTTTCAAGCAAACATGGTTTTTAATACAATAATTTCACAGATTTAAATCTTAAACAACATCAAGTTTATTTAAAATAAAAATAAAAAAATAAAATTTAAAAGGTGTATCTCAAGTATGTAATCTAAGTACATATTTAAACAGAAATAAATGAGCACACATTCTTTCGGTTCATTTACTCATATAATTTACCTTCACTTTGAAATAATCCTATTCTAATTCATTTTTCACATTTCCATTAAAAAAAATATCTTTTCAAAAACATATCATAACAATTTTTAAATCATTCCTTGAGAATTATCAAATTCCACTTTTACTTTTCAAGCATGTTGAAATAAGTAGAATTGTTTAATCTTATCCTTTTAAATTTAAATCAAGAACTTTCAGCTGTGTATTTCTATAAATGTTTCCCTATCTTTTTTGTTTCATTCATTTTGAAAATTAAATCTATCTGACAGTTTTGGTTTTTCTAAAGCTTTTCTAAATCTAAATGAAATATACGTTTTTCTGTGTGAATCTTTACTAAACCAAAATTTTCTAAAATAATAAATCAACTGTCTCTTGATTGTTTTCTATTCAAGATCATTCTACAATTTTCTGTTCAAATCTATACTTTGTCTTCACTAAAATTTCAGTCTGGTGTTTGATCTTTTTCCTAAAAAAATAATAATTAAAAACAATGATTTTCTTTCCTGTTCAAAATTAAAATACAAGAATAATAGAAAATAATTTAACTCGGTATTGAATTGATTGTGATGTAATTGTTTTCAATTTGATAACTATTGTTTTGTTTTCAATTTCAATTCCAGCTTTGAACGTATTTCATTTAAATAACCAAATTTTATATATAATTATTTAAACATATATATTTCTACTCTTATATTAAATCTGTTTTTCCACACAATAACATACTATTCATTTTCCAATACTTTAGAATAAAAGCATTATCTTTTTTTTAACTAAAATAGAAAAGATTACATAAAGAAGTAATTAATTGAATAAAATCAATTTTCTCATAACACTATTTAAATTTCCATTTAAAACAAAGAAATTCTTTTTCGCAAATACGTTCAAACAAAAGCATAGTCATAATAACCATTTAATAATCACGAACATACTTTATAATTAACTAAGTTGTGTGTGAGATTCCATCATCCTCATAAACATCTAATGGCTAAAACGACTCTACCTGATCAATGTTCTTGCCTTCATTCTCATTCACCTGTTCCTGCATTCACTTGCACTCAATTTCTCATCAGCAATGACAAACCCCGAATTTCATAATAATGAATTTCAAATCATTTCATTTGCATTTAAATTTCAATTTCGCTTTTCAATTTCGATTTAAATAATCATCTTGCATAAACATTAAAAATCTCATGATTAATAATTGCATTTTTAAAAATGAAAAAAATCAGTACGTGATAGACTAAGTGACAACCAACACAAATCTAAGCTATTAACCTCATCCAAACAAGAGAATGCAAAGAAATGGAGAATAATAAGCTAAAAGCTTTCAAATCAAATACTCCCCTTTGAAGTTGCTTCACTTCTCTTGTTTCTCTTATTTCTTTTTATGCCAATATTGCCCTCAAATTTGTTGATGAAGTTATGCAAATACCTGAAAATAGTAAGCAAGAAAGTTGGAGATAATGGCTATTAAATCGAAAATGGAGGAGAATGGTCTCTTTTATAGACAACCATTCAAACAAATGGATGAGATTGATCTTCTAGAAATATTCTAAGATCAACATATGAGGATGCATGAGAGGGAGGTTATGAAACTAATGGCCAAGATCAAGTTTCTAGAGAGATTCCTAAATCAATGGTGGAGAATTGATGCACCAAAACGAGGTGGGAAATGAAGGCTATGACGTTGATGGCTATGACACCCGACGACTATGATAGACCATGAAGGCTTATGATAGAGATGACTATGACAAAAATAAAGGCCATGAACATGGCATATTTGACCAAAAGAGGTGCATAAATAATTTATTTTAAATTATTTATTCGAAAATGGAGGAGAGAGACAAGTGGCAAATAAACAATTTATTTTAGATTATTTATTTGGAGGAATGAAAAAGGAGATTTAATTAAATTCATAAATTTAATTAAAGGAGGAGATATAAATTAAACATGGATAATTGATTTGGATCAATTATTCAAAAGAGAAGAATGACACAATTAAATAATTTTGTCAATTATTTAATTATAGAAGAATAAAAGGTCAAATAATTATTATCTGACTATGGATGCAAGACAAATAATTAAATAAATAATTTATTTAATTATTCGAGAAAGGGATATATTAGCAACACAACTAAATAATTTTAATTGATCACGATAGAAATGAGAAGGTGAATCAATTAAATAATTAAAAATTAATAGAGGAATATGATCGAACGTAATTGAATAATTAAAATTATTCAATTATTGAAAAATGATGACCAGGAAAAATGACGCTCATAGACTTAAGACATTTTTCATTGTCTACACATACATATACACATACATGTACATATATGCATGTATATGTATATATATGTATATATGTATGTATATATATGTATATATGTTTGTATATATATATGTAGATATATGTAGATGTATGTCTATCTATATGACAGATATAGTGAACTATCAATTCAATTCAAATTTTAAGTAGCATATTTGAAGGCCATGTCTTAAACAATTAAGAATGATAGTCATTCATAGATGTAGATTAATTTCATACATTTATTATTTGAAAAATCACCCATAAAACAACACAACCTTCACATTACATAATACAAGGTAGATGGAAATACATGTGAGAGCATAAAATTTATATACAAATAATTTCAATCAATTAATGAAGCTTGAAATTAATTTGCATGTTTGATGAAAATTTATTTAGATAATGGATGTAATGCCCCGCCACGAACCCTAGAGGAAGTTGCAATTAACTACTCAAACACACAATTTTTATTATTTAAAGTACAATTAAACCCATACATACGTCATAATTACAACCATACATTATAACTACTTAAGGGTTTAAATGATCATGCATTCCATACATGATAAATTACATCATAACATTAAATTTAACAAATAGGATTACATCTCTCATTCCCCGAATGAGGTAGTACATACAATGTGCTTACAATATACAACCATCCACCTCAGATATAATTGACGGGTAAAAATTACAAGAACCAACTGAAATAAATACATATCATGAAATATAAACTAGAAACCATGAGTTGTCCAACTAGAAATCTCACCATCATGAACTGCAAATCAAAGGGGGACCCAACATCGTAGGGTGCACATTCCTCCCAACCCCAGTGCTAGGAGATAGTAACAAGAATACATGGACAACCCTACTACCACTAGACACAAGCTAACTCATACTAACTCAACCAAATACATGAATCAAACAATCACAAGGTCACATTGCTTCTAGTGTTACACAATATTTTACTCCACAAAATTAACATACAGCTGACCTAGGAGAAGTGTCACCACAAAGGTGCATGGGTTACTTGACAAATCTTCCCAGACCTCATCCCCCATCATGAATCACTCTCCTATTGTCAACACATGGAACACAACCACTCCAAACTAAGGAGGAAATAAATAACCAAAACCACTCCATACAAAGAAGGCATAACATCCCCGTTCGTGGAAACCAGGTGACTCACTGAAAATGACAATGCCCTACCCAAGGGATTCAAAAAAGGAAAGACTATAAAATACAACCCCCAACATTAACATACCTCAACTGGATGACTTACAAAACCTCATCCATTACCTCTATTCAATTACCCCAAAATACCATAAAAGAGATCAAAAGCACATCAAAAGACACAATAGTTTATTGTTCACAGTTTTCTAATTTTAATATCAATACGTTTACAGATAATAAAATAATTAAATACAATTGCATGTCCCAATTATCTCAATTTAACCAATTAATTATAAAACTCTTTCAAATAGAGAAGAACATCACTCTATCTATTATTCCAGTTCCCTCAATTTTAGATAATAAAATATTTGTTCCCTCAAAAGGATTATATCATTTAAATAAAATACCTATTTCCTTAGTTACATTTAATAAAATATCTATTTCTTCTAATATATTAGATCATGCAGTTAAATTATTCTTTTTAAATAATTTAGCCGTGCATCTTATACATGCAATTAATTAATTAAAACATTCAATCAATATATATATATATTAATATATATACATAACCATACATAAATGTATGATCATGTATATACCAATGTATATACATTATATATATATATATATATAATCACTTAACAAAATAATTTTTTCTTAAATTCTAAATAAATTATATACTTAATAAATTATATATATATATATTATAAAATATATATTATTTATATCTATCAAATTCAAAAAACATTATAATCCATCCACATGCATTGACAACCATTTAATATTAATAAAAACCTTAAGCGAAAGCTCCCTACGATGGACGAAATCTTTAAAATATTGTTCACTGCATTTAATAAATAAAGAGAGTCCTAATTTATTTGTGGGCCGACTGTGTTTAAACAAAGCTGAGCCCACACTATTGTGAGGCACGGCCAGTGAGAGGGAGGCAGTGCTAGCTAACTCCTCACCACACCTTCCCTTAGGGGGGCGACGGATGGGGAGGTAGCCAAGGCTCCCTCGAATCCCTCCCCAAATACACTTTGCATAAAACAATAAAAACTCAGATTTAAACAAAGGAAATTTCTTGCATTTTTCTTATTTCTCCATCACATCGTATGAACGACACTAATCCAAAATTGAAATATGGCAATATTTCAATATAATAAATATATGTATAAATTATATATATAAGTGTATGTATATACATCATTATATACATATGCATATATGTATATTATATATATATAAACATTTCATCTCAACTGTTGTAGTTGGGCAAATAATTTTGTCAAGAGGTTATCTATAGATAATTCGTACAATTTCAACCAAAAAGATCTCCCTAATTCAACATAGATTTTCTTTTCCAATATAGGGAATTTACAAAGGCTTCATAAATCAAATATAAATATCAGAGGTTTGCTTCAAATAACAATATATTTTCACAAATTTCCTTCTACAAGAAATATTTATCCGGCTCCCAAAAAAAGCAATAATCATAGATATCATACACAAGGAGGATTTCACAATTTTCCTAGAGGTTTAGGATTTCCCAAGCAAACAAACTGATTGGGAAAAAAATATTAAATAATATTCTTCTACAGGAAGTTATTTCCAATACAAATAAGATTTTACCCCAATTTTAACAGGAAATTTTTTTAATCTAATCCTACAAAGATTTATAAATTTCTCTATTGTTTTCTTTTTGGTTTTTCTTTATTGTTTAACAATATTTTTCTATAGAGGCTCTCTAATTTCACTATAAAATCTTCTACAGAAGCACTAAAATATTCACAGAAAATTTTTAAACACAAAAGCCTTACAAATTTACAAAAATAATTTAAAAGCTTCTACACAAATTATAAATTCTTTTTGTACCGGTAATCTTTCTAAATTGCAAAACAATAAAAATAATTAAAGGAACCTGTATTCGGAAGCCTGAGAAAGTGATGTTTGATGTAAAGCTTCACCTATAGATTCCAATTTTTCCAAAGCTTCCAAAGCAATTTCTACAGCCAATTCCTCCCCAAAAACTATTCAGATCCCAACACAGCAAGAAATTTTCAAACAATTTCTATAGCCAAATTCTTTTCCAAAAACCTCCAGATCACAGCAAGAAAATCCCCTTTTCCCAAATTCCCAACATGCAAAATATCTTGTGCCTTTCCATGAAGAAGATTTTCACTTCCTCACCCAAAGCCAAAATGATCTCCCGGGAATTAATTTCCTCAACAAATTCATTAAAATTTTCTAACACTTGCTGGCAATTTCCAAATATCTTCCAACAACCCTGTTGGAATAAAATCTTCTAATAAATCAAAATTAAATATTTTAATAATTAAAACATTTCCCATTCAAATATAACCAATTTAATTAATCAATAAATCAAATAATCCAAAGATTAATCTTTTTATTAATTAAATTAAACTAATTAATTTTTTAATTCTAAAACCTCTAACCTTTAAGATAAGCATAATCTAAAATTCAACTTTTAATAATGAAATTTACTAAACCTCTTTTTAAAGAATTTTAATATGATAATAAGAAGCAATAATCAACACATTTAAACAAGCAAAACTGACTAAACCCGATGGCACACTGAGGCTGGGGTGTAGACTTGACACAAGTAATGTAGCTACTATCTCCCAATCAACATAATCGTTGGGTCGACACACTCAAACCTGTGAAGCCAAGTGGAGTCGATGGCATGTACTTGCAAACCTATAAATGAGGCATCAATAGCACATGTATATAAACAACATCATAAAACACACCGTGAAGAAGAAGTCACAGAATCGTAGGGTACTCGCAAGTGAGTAATGAAATTTCATCCCCTTCACAAATACACTTATCATGAGCTGACAATTCCAACATAAATAAATTACTCATGTGAAATAACCATGTTATAACAAACCATCATTATACTAATCAAGGACATGTCCAATAATAACATCAAAGGGAATAACATCACACCACAACAAATAGTCCACAACGCTCTATAAATAGCGATCAAAATATCAAAGCATCGTAATCTAAACATAAGAGAAAAATAGAGGGGTGTTACAATGGACAATTAAGCTAACTTTCCTAGCAATCTAAGAAAATACACTTCATTTAATAGAGAGTTATATATATGACAAAATTTGAAACAAGACAAAGTTTGGGTAGCTATATTTATTTTATTGAAATGAAAAACAAATTAAAATAAAGGGATGAATGAAAATAAGCCATACTTAACTAGATATTTCACATATAAGTGGGCTATCTTTAGGGAGTAGCATGGATCAACAATTACATAAATTAAACCAATATGTAATTTAGACTAAGTAGATATTGTTATAAATGCCTAAGCATTCTATAATATGTAAATGATGTTCCTAGTTTTTTCTAGATACCTATATGTTGTAAATGATGTAAATGTTGTATAATATTATTATGTAAATGCCTATCTATTCTATACCCACTGGCCTATAAGTGCATATCTAGGGTTTTAAGTTATATTATTTATACCTGTGAATGCATATGTATGCAATATAATTTTTATATCCAATGGGGGATCTCTATTGACCTCGAACGGATCCAGTCCATTATGAAAATCTACCTGCCAAGCAGCAAGAAAGAACTAAAGTCTTTCTTTGGGAAGATTAACTTTATCTGCAAATTCATCACTAGCTTCGCAGAAATCGTTAAACCGCTTAATGCCATGCTGAAGCAAGATGCCAAGGTTGAGTGGACTCCCGAAGCAAAAGAGGCTTTTGGAAAGATCAAGAGGGTGATCGTTGATGTTTCGGTGTTGGTCAGCCCTAATTTCCTGAAACCTTTTTATATATACTCATTTGCTTCCAATCATTCCTGCGCTAGCATTCTGATGCAAAAGGATGACGAGGGGGGCGAGCATCCGATTGCCTTCATGAGAACTCCTTTGAAGGATGCCGAACTGTGCTATCATAATGTAGAAAAACAATCTTATGCCCTTGTTAAAGGAGTCAAGAATTTTTGGCACTACATCTTGCACAACAAGGTTTTTGCCATAGTTTCGGACCCCGCAGTGAAAATGTTGCTTATGCAGAATGAGCTGGGCGAACGAAGGGTAAAGTGGATCATGCTGCTACAAGAATATGATATGGAGATCCAGCCAATTAAGCTGGTAAGAGGATAGGCACTCACTTGAATGATGGCAGAGGTAGTTATTGATGGTGTACCTAAACTCACAGTACAACAGTACCAGTTGGAGGATGTCTCCCCAGGAGAGTGGTATGATTACATAGTGTACTACCTACTGAACCACAAGTGCCCACCCCATCTGCAAGGCATCTAGAGATGAGCTTTGAGGTTGAAAAGTAGTAGTTGCATGTTGCAGGGCTCTATATTGTATAAGAGAAATCATGAAGGTATCTATCTGTGATGCCTGGGAAAGGAGGAAGTTGATCGCATCCTTAAGAAATTCCATGACAAATTCGGAACTGGCCATGGCTCAGGTCTATCGACTGCGCATCAAATACTGAAGGTTGGGTACTACTGGCCCACCATTTTCAAGGATGCTCATGGTCACGTCCGTACCTTCCACGTGTGCCAAACTGCTGCTGCTAGAGAACAGAATGTTGTTGTCCCATTACAACCTATTATGGAGGTAAGGCCTTTTATGCAATGGGGTCTCGACTTCATTGGTCTGGTAAGTCCTCCATCGTCAATGGGACATAGGTACATTCTAACTGCTTCTAATTACTGCACTAGATGGACATAAGCAATAACTTGTAGGCAATGTACAACTGAAGTCGTAACCAATTTCTTAGAAAGTTTCATTTTAAATCATTTTGGTTGCCCATATGTTTTAGTATGCGATAACGGCCCTGCATTTGCTTCATTGAAATTCACAAGTTGGGCCTTTGATTATGGCATCGCTCTCAAATTCTCCTCCAACTATTATTCTCAAGGCAATGGCCTTGCTAAGTCCGCAAATAAAAACTTGATCACGGTGATTAAGAAGCTGCTAGATAGAAATCCCAAGGATTGGCATACCCAACTTCATTTCGCCTTGTGGGCAGATTGCACCCACCACAAGGCTGCCCTTGGAGATTCCTCGTACCATCTAGTCTATGGCTTAGAACCCGTCTTTCCCATACATTTGAAAATCCTGACCCTCCAGTTCATCAATGACTTTTATGAAGGGGGAGACCGCAGAGAAGCTCGCCTCGCCGAGCTGCTACACCTTGAAGAAGTACAAGATCGTGCGATAGAAAATTTTGCCAAGCACCAAGACATAGTCAAAAGATGGTTCAATCGTCGAGCCAAAGTTCAGGCCTTCTGCATTTTTGATCTAGTCTTCTACTGGGACAAGGCCCATGAAAAGAAAGGGGGACACAAAAAATTCGACAAGCTTTGGCTTGGCCCCTTTCAGATTGCTAAAATCCTTGGAAATAATTCTTTCCGCCTAAAGACTCTTACTGGTGAAGACGTCTCGTTGTTGGTCAACGGGCAGCACCTCAAGCATTACTTCTAGGCTTGAGCTCTTGGGAGTTGTCTGTGTAAATACTTGTGCATAGGTTAAGATAGATTTCCTGCTTTGTCCTTTGGTTTTGTTTGCCTTCCTAGCCGCTTTGTCGTGATTTTGGAAGGGTCTCCCTATTCTACTATGGTGGTTGTGCCCGGTCCAGCCAATGGTTTGCCTTGTTGTCCGCTTTCATGCTGATTCTCTAGATAAGCTTTCATTCCCTACTGTTACCCCCCTGAAAGCTCCTAAGCATCCGTTTTCAACTTTCCAATGTTGCAGTAACCTAGGATGGCTACTTGCTTGAATCCCCACTTTTATCATGGAATGCACGAAAGAAATTTAAAATATCTCCAAGGAATAGTATGGTGATCACTGGGAAGTAGAGATAAGTGAAAAATCTAAAGTCTGTTTCAGTGACCACTACGATTCTCAAGCCCGTTGTGGACTTTGTTGTTCACACAGTTGACAAAAAAAGAAGAAGAAAAGTGTTAAAAGGAAATATCCAGCACAATCAATAAATAAATTGCAAAGAACAACTGTATGGGTGTGCGAATAACTCTATCGGGGCTATGGATGTCTGACTGGCAATAGAGCTATGTTCATGAGGTCATAGCGACAACTCCGTCGTGGATGCCTGATTAGCAGCGGAGCAATGTCCAGGTTACTTTTGGGATTAGACAACCTATGTAGCTTATCTCCTCCGACCAGTGGTCACTCATACTCTCTCTAAGGAAAGGAAATAAACTCACCATGCACACACTTTCGTGATAAAACTGTAGTCTGATTCAATCCCACCTTCCTTAAACTGTGCCCAACTCAGCTTTGAAAATTGTCTTAGGTGTACAAAATCAGAGATCATGGGTTTGGAATGAATATTTATCTCTAGAACACCAGAGCGTTCTCCCAGCGGAGTCACCATTTGTTGTGCCTTTTGCACACATGCCCCGTTCGGAACGAGGACCCTCTTTTCCCTCTTTTCTTTTCGGACCCTTTTTGGTTTGCCTTATTTTGTGTGCCCATTTTTGTGCATTAAAGGGTTAGTTCCTTTCCCAATGCCATATTTTAAACTTGACCAGAGTCCCCCCTTTAAAAATTGCTAAGTCTTGTGTTAACCCAGGTTTCCCTTGTCAAAATATTGGTTCTGGCATTTGTGGCAATTTTCAGGTTTCCCTTTTCGGGCTTCCCCTTCCAGGTTTCCTCTTTCGGGTTTCCTCTTCCGGGCTTCCCATTGGGCTTTACTATTTCCACAGCTGTGATGGGACAGCTTTCTGATCCTCGGACCCCGGACCATCCGCCGTCCCTACGTTTTCAAATCCACCAACCTAACCTACCACCGTGCGAGGAATTTAATGTTGTGTAAATGGCGCTTTTTGCTATAAAAGCAAATTTTTCGGCCATCATTGTCAAATGCTCGAGCAATTGAGAAGGTTGGAGAACTCCTGGCGCCCAAGTTTTTCATGCATCCCGGATTTCGAGTGCTTTTTCGTCAACCTCCGCGCATCCGGCAACTTGTTCTTCAGGATTTCGAGGTAGGTTTGCTGTCTGCATGCCATCCTTTTGTTTTTGTGAATTTTTGGATTTTTCCTAGGGAAAAATGTAAAATGGAATTGAAATTAAATAAATCCGCACCCTTCGCCCAAAACCCACCTTTTGGAAAATTGGAAATCGATTGTTAAGTGGCCGAAAATTTGATCTGGAGCTTCACCGTGTCGTGGCTATTCTCCAGAACAACGCTAGCGCCTTCCAGGCCTGGGTCTTCCTGTGCCCATCCGCACCTCTTTTCTTCAATTCTGCCGGTGGCTTTTTCCACCTCATATTTCAACCTCCAGAATTCCCTTCTCGGGATTCTGTTGTGTCATCGCCGCTCCAAACGACCCTGCCCGAGCATCCTCCCGACCCTTGGACCCCAGACTCTCTCAGTCCATCTAAAACTCAAAAAATGAAAGGTCCACCAAATCCTCAAAATCCAACCTCGGGATTCGGTCTTCGAAGTTCCCTTCTTAGTATTTCGTTGCGACTTCGCCATTTCGATGGCCTTCCCCTTACGGTTTTTCAAACCCAGCTTCTCGGCCGCAAAGTCTTCCATCTTTCGGTCAAAACTCTCGACTTTAATTTCCCTCTTCAGACTTCGACCTCTGGAATTCCCTTCCCAAGATTCCATTATGTCATCGCTGTTTCAGACAGCCCCTCCCAAGCGTCTTCCCGACCTCTGGATCCTGGTGCTTCGTCCGTCGCCCGATTGTCCCGAACCCTCTAACCACTTCTGGAAATTGCCTCCCAGATTTCCTCCCCTGGATTTTCACTTTCATTTCGTTGTTCCCAACAGCCGACCCATAGCCGCTTCCCGGTGATGGCAATCCGAGACCCAGATTCCGATGCCTAGAATTTCGTTTCCCCTATGCCATTTCAGACGGCTTTCCTGCAAATGATGCCCGAACTTCCAAATGAAGGATCAAATGACCTTCAAATCCAAAATGGATTTTGACCCACTTGCTAAAATTAGGTTTTCCTCTATATCCAACATCAAATACTCAAATCCAACCTTGAGAAATGCCTATGGGAATTTAATTCTTATTTTTCCCTTTCAAACGGCATTCTACCAAGGGAATTCTGGCCTAGGAAGTCTGGATTGTTTGCACTGTTCTCTAACAATGAAGTACCCAACTTGCATGGTTATTAAATATGAATTATAATTGTTGGACTAATCTTGACATGTAGGGATTTATCGGTGGCCATTTTGTCAATTTCATCATTACTAATTCTCTTATTTTGTGTAGGATTTATGCAATCTGGTGTAGAGACTTCCGGTGGTTCCAAGAAAAGGGAAAGGAATAGCCAAGCCATCAAGAGGCAAAGAGGACAGAGACCTGATGAAATACAAATTCTAGGGAGTCCCCATTCAGTCTAGGATCACTACCCTTTGGAGGGATGTCAGAGATACCAACATCGGATAGGTAGATGTTGACGAATTCACGGAGAGGGTCAGAATGAACCCAAAAATAGCAAACGCAAGATTAATAAAGAACAGTGGACTTGCTAAAGTTATAGGTTTCCCACTGGCCTTAGTGGCCCCGGAGCTGGTAATGGCGTGCGTGGAGGCATACCAATCTGATACTAGAACCATAGTGGACCATGACGAAAATACCCTTGCAAATATGTCTCCGTCAGGTATAACAACGACCTTCCACATTCCTACCTTTGAGAGCATGGAGGTCCCCACCATGGAGGACTATAAAGAGGTGTGGGAACAGAACCCATTGGGGTGCAAAAGGCTTATCAACCAGTACTGGTTGAAGGACAAATGAGGTAGTGTTGGGAAGCTTCCTCAGTAACGACTTCTTCGAGGACTACCATGACCTCATAACTCTACTCAGCCGAGTAATGGGCCTCCCCAGCACGGTTTTCTACCAAGAATGGATGTTCTATTTCATAAAAGAGATTTTCTGAGGTAAGGGCACTGCCTTCTGTTGGGGTGAGATAATTAGTGACTGCTTCCACGAGTAGTTTACCACCGTGAAAAAAACCAACAAATTCTTCATGACCTCCTACTTGGTATATTCTCTCGCCAATCAGCGACATTATCAGGGGTTGACAATGATGCCCAGTGATCCATCGAGGCTAGAGCTCAAGCCTTATGACAAGTACCCCCAGTTACAATTTTGGAATTTCAAAAGGGATTAATGTAGGGTGAACGATGCATTCATTGCTCACATCATTCGATTCTTAGGAGGGGATTTTCATAGGACATCCCATAGTGCCAGGGTCCTCCTTAGGTAGTACGCCTTCTGGTACATTTAGTTCCCAAGATTCACCTACATGTGCACTCAGGGATTCACCAAAAAACTGAACAAGCTGCCTCGGTACCCAAATGACCAGATCATTCTCTTGGAGCTGACTCGGCAGTTACGACATGTTCATAGCCTCCTGAGCGAGAAGCATTTGGCAGGCCCCACCTATCCCATGAACCTTGGTCAAGGGATGTATAAGATCCACACCTCCCAGTGTAGAGGATATTCGGAAAAGGAGCTGGCAAAATATAACTTCGAGCAATATATAGCGTGACCTCGGATGGATCCTTATGGTCATGTCAGAAAGGCACTAGGACGTGAGTACGCCCACCTTCACAACATCGAGGACTTTTGGGCCAATTACAGGGATGATCTTGAGGTGTGGTTGCAGCATTATATGCACATGACTGTCATCTATGTGCGAAGGGTGAACTTGTGTTCGATCCCTGATCAGCTAGAAGAAGATGAAGACACAGTTGTGGACCCAGGATACAATGCAGTTTCCAACTTGCCGCTGCCTGCAATTGACTAGAATGCACCAGAGCTTAATGACATTGGTGTGCTCACTAGGTCTGTTGAAATCTGAATGAGGGCATGGATCGACAAGAAGGTGGCTCAATTGAAACAACAAGGGGTCGTCTTAACATTCACCGAACTTACAAGTGAGCATGTAAGTGAACCAAGTGGCTCCGAAGGTGGAGTAGCCGCCACTGTAACTGGGGAGACATCTAAGACCCCACCATCAATGAAGACCAAGAAAAGAAAGGAGGCTAGTGAATAGCTGCCCAAGCTGAAGGTCTATGCTCATAAGGCTTTTGAGCCTGAACCTTCCAAGAAGAGGAGGAAAACAACTGTTAGCATGGAGACGGCTATATTAACCAAGGGTCTGTCCCTTTGGATCGGAGGATTGGGATCTAGCTCGCCAAGGTTGCTTCCTACCATTATTACTACTACTGCTGCTTCCCCTACCCCTCATGCTTCTCTTGCAGTCTCTACTTCCTCCCCGCCTATGATGGATATCTCCATCCACCTTGCTCCTACTCCTCCAGTGTTGTAGGTTATTCCCATAGATTCATCATCTACCATCACCTCACCAATGACCTCTTCCTCCATGTCTCCTTCCCTTCCCATCGTTTCTTCTACTATAATGTCTGCCCTTAGCCTTCTGGAGTCTTTTGTAAAGTATATACAGAATGTGTCATCTGAGCTTTCGGGGATGCTCACCAATCCGATAGTCTAGGCTACGATAGCTCAGGCTATGGCCTCCACTGCAAGGGTGTCCCCCTCTAATGAATCACCAAAGATGAAAGCAACCATGCAGATATTAGAGGAGTGTGAACGACAACAACTAGAGGCTGAGAAGGCACCAGAGTATGAAGAGTTTGAATATCATGAACTTCCCTTGTTCAAGCGTCGAGAAATTGATGAAGTGGCCTATGAATCTTCTAGTGAGGGAAGTGAGGACCTCGATGTTGAACTGATCCGAGAGTCAAATGATCCCGAGCTCAATCCTGAGTGGGGCTAGCAGCTCAAGGAAATTGAGGATAAGGAAGCCGAGGACCGGCTTGCATGGGAAGAGGAGATTGCTGCTCTAGAGACGGAAGGTGATAGGTCTCCAACCGGGGGACATGGCCAGACCCCAAAGCATGATAAGGAAGTGTTCCTCCATGAGGACGAACAAAGGGAGAACCTCGAGGAACATCAAGATACTCTAAACGAAAAGAAGGAGGATGTTGAAAAGAAAGATTCACCTAAGGAGTAGTTGGACACCGAGTCTGCCACTGGACATGAAATGATCAAACAAGACTCTGATGAAGAAAAGGAAAGTGCAGAAACCAAGGAGAGAGCTCTTATTGTCGAAATTGTCAAACTTGAGAAGGGAGACAATGGGACTCAAAGTGAACCGCCAAGGGAAGAACCCCAAGTCCATGATTGGCTGCAAAGTCAGCTAAAGCAAAAGACTCCCACCTTGAAAGATCCCAAGGCGAGACTGGAATCCATTATGGCCACAGCACGAATAAGCACCAGGAAAGAGAAGAAGCCGAGGGTCATATCAAAAGTCACCATGGATGCCTCAAGATCAAGGGCAGTGCAAATAGCAACACCGATGGTTGGGGAACAAGGTATAACTTACAACACCTCCACCATCGACTTAGGAGTACCACAAGGGAACAAAAGGTTGAGCATCTCCAAGAGTTGGTCACCACAATAGTGCACCTTATCCAATAGGATAAGGTCTCCAAAGAAGAACTAAAGGAGTAGGTGGATGATCTAATGACTTATATTCAGCAGTGGTCATCTCTGAATGAGCAGCCTATGACATCATCAGCCCCACCTTAGTTGTTGTCCCGGGAATAGATTAACAAGACGGAACCTGAACAAGACTATGAAAAACTGGTTCCGGCAGGTCTTGGACATGGGAAGCATGGGCATCAACTTGGTTGTCCGGGTAGCAAATAGGTTCCTAGAGGTTCATAAGATTCTCATGGACACAAGGCAGATCTGTGAAAGGTTCCGAAGGAAGTACGAGGTGGCCTACCCAAAGATTGAGGCCATACTCGCATTGCCAAGTGATGTCTGGGAAAAGGACCTTGCCTTAAGGGATGATGATCACTGGCTAGTGGACACGTGGAAGCGAGATTTTAATTACAGGAAGAGAAGACTTGAGCAAGTTCTGGAGCGGATGGCGCTTGAAATTGAATGGGCAAGGGATTCCAGAGAAGAGTGCGCTTGGTACCTCAAGCTAATGACGGGGTATGAGCTGCCTACAGTCGAAATCAATCCTGAGAATATAAAGCCCTACTTCTTGAAGATTATGGAGGATGGGATGTCCACTAAGATCACCACTGAATTCATGTGTTTTGCTGCCTGAGCCTTTGCACAATCAAAAATTTTTAAGGAAAATGTTGCTAAGTATGAGGATGACTGGAAGAAGCTAGGCAGCAATTCCCAAGAATGGAGTTACCAAATTTTGCGATCTGACATCATGGAGGTGGATAAGTTTCAATCCTTGATCCTAAGTTTCATGGAGTATGCCACATTGAAGAAGCGAGAGGGAAATCCCGTCATCGACGATGAGTTCCTTGAAGAATAGTTACAATAAAGGGCAAATGGCTAAAATAAAAATTTGTTACAATGCTGCCACTAGATGACGAAATAGGGAAGAAACAAGAAATTATTTATAAATGTAATATATTTGGGGGTAGGTGAAACCCTAATGTAAAGTGAATCTTGGCCACACAATAGAATCGGATCTTGGCCACTCATTTTGTTTTTTGAAAACTATAAATAGGGCTCTCCTCCTCTCATTTTAAGAGAGTTGAGTTGTTGTAAAGGCATGCTGCAGAAATTATAATAGCAAATACAGTCATTTTCTGATGTATTTCTAGGTTTCTCAATATGTTTCATGATTCCTCTCCCTTTTAGTTATAGCTTTGTTTTAAGATACTTTGTTGTTTTAATGCCTTTAGATTAGACTTGGTAGTTTTAGCATATTATCTCTAGTTTTGAAGATTGATGTTGTGTGTATGCTTTTCTTGTCCATACTTTTGGCCATTTGTTGAAGGCAGATGACTGTGCAAAGTTAGCATGGACTTTGATTTCATTGCTGCTCATTGAATCTCATCTTTATTCACCTTCCCATAGCAAATGAATGATGAATATCTGCAGTCCTTAGAAGATAGCACAGATTTCATGATATTGTGAGAATTCTAGTTAAGTGAAATTTTGTTTAAGGAAACTATCCATAGCAGGAACCTCCATGATCACTGTTCATCGGTAGTTGCAGGTCCAGGAAACATCTTTCTTCCTCCCCTTTTATTTTTTACTTTTTTTAGAAACAACCTATGTCAAGGTTCGTTGCACATTGTAAAGCCAAATCTGATGAAATAATGGAGGTCTAAGACTATTGCCTGAGCCTGCAGCAAAGCATAGTAATTCTAGATCCATAAAATTCCATTCATTGACTCAATTCTCCTCTAGCTTCGACTACGTAAGACCGCCCTATGATTCCAGCAAATCACATAAATCAACTAAGATATCCCAAGCCTCGTCATAACCTGACATCTGAGAGACCTTGGGATAGTGTTCTGCAATCTAATTGTGGAAGATTGTCTTTCAAGAGAGGTAATGCACCTATGTATTACTTGTATTGTGAACTACATAAAAACACCATCAACAGGTACTTATGTACAAATATAATGCAATCTCTCACAAACGGAGAAAAGGAGAAAACCCAGTAGGACAAAACTCCTCCCCAAAAGAGAGATGAAATAAAAAATAAAAATGTTCTCAATGATGCATGAGAAGGTAAAACCTCATGTGAGGAACCCCCCCATAAGAGAGAAGTAGAAGAGAGACAAGGCATCCCCCCCTCAATGAGATAACCTGTTGCAAGAGAAACACTGGAAGTACACTGTGGAGTAGCACTAGAATCCTTAATCTGGCAAGTAAGGAAAGATACTTCTATTTGCTAATGAAACCATATGCGAGTCACTGATTGACTCAAGGTGGAATCATGATAAAGCAACAGTAGACCCGATGCCAAGGAACACTGAAAAACTCACAAATTGGAACAACCCTGGAATCCATGAAGCAACAGTAGATAAATAAATAATGCCCCCCATAAGAGGGAATGATATGATGAAAGAATCTGGAAGTTATGTGTATCTCAATGTTGATGTTAAATTGTGACTAAAATTGATCCATAGGAGCAAATACCATGAAGATTCTAGAACATTAACCATAAAATGAATGGCTCTCAAACTAAGATGTGACCCAATATGAATCTGATGTGATTCAGGATCATTAACCATAGGCTCTCAATCTGAGATGTGAACCGATGCGAACCAAAATGTGTCAAGCTATGAGCAAGATGTGGCCAAAAGAAACAATATAATCCAGATACAACTCATGCGAGTTGTCATCAATATGAAGATGAGATCAAAGTGCAACTACACTCTAATTAGATTATTATGCAAGAAACCCTTCCGATGGAACTTTATGTAAGTTTATTTATTACAATACCCCATAATTGTAAAAGGAGAACATGCAAAACATGCATAATTAAAGAGAAAATGCAAACCTAATGCATACAAAAAAGGAAATAGTGCATGCACTGATGAATGTTCACATCTGCCTCCATGATGAAAAAAAACCTCAAATTTGTGTAGATGACCAAATCTGAAAAAAATGGCCTACACCATTATGAAGTGCTCGAAACTAACTTTTCGTTAATATCTTGTTTGCCAAAAACGAAGACCGAAGCCAAAAGTTATGAATTTTTCAAAAAACTAAATTTAGCTTGTAGGAAACGAGTTTTCTAGCAAAAATGTTTTCTTATAATTTGATTTCTAGAAAATCTACTCACTGTTTGTAGACAAAAATAAAAACCCACAAATATTTTGATGCTAGAAACAAAACCCAGAAATAGTTTTTTGATCCAACAAATAGAAGATGAAAATTTGATTTTTTTTTTAACCTTCAACCAAGAGAAAAATGATGCCCGATGCTTTTTGGACTGCGATTTTCTCCAGATTTGTGCAAGATATGCAAAATCTAAAAGATACTTAATTCAAATTTCGACGCTGGCTACAAAACCCAGAAATCGTTTTTCCTGCAAATGAGCAAAAACTAGATTTTTGAAGCAAAATGATGACGGCTCCAATAAAAAACGATTTTCAACAAACCCTTGTTTGTCAAAAATGCAAATGGTGATCAAATTGAGTGAACCAAAAGCCAAATCTGACTTTCTCAAGCCTTTTGGACGCAATGGTGAGCTTAAATTTGTACCAGCAAGCTCTAATATGAACCTGCAATTAAAAAAACAAAAAATAGAACCTCTCCAAATCTGGTACCTCTCTTTAGAAAAAGACTCTCCAATGGCACCCAACCCGCTCTGATACCATGTAGGAGTTGAGAAAATACAACTTCACAAACCCCAAAGATCACCTGCATGCAAATAACCTGTCACAAAAGAAGAGATGGAGACAAACAAGCAAGGGTTCTCTGAAAATTGAAAATGTATATATCAAAGAGAATGAGAGAATGAATTGATATGAAATACAATGGGATCAATCCTTATAAAAATGAGATCATGCAAACCCTAAAGAAACCCTAATAGGAAAAACCCTAATAGAAGCCCTAAAAGGAAAATATTTAATAATTAATATAATTATTAAATGTCACTTTATGCAAACTAACGTGAAATCTTAAGAAGGGAATAAAGGTAACTTAATCAACATAATTAAGTTAAAACCTTTACTCTAGTAGTTTGCATGAAATGACTAATCAAAAGTTAGCTTCTCTCTCTCACTCTAAATTTTAATTCATATTTAATGCTTAAAATTTATTTTATTGTATAAAAATAAAAATTCAAAATAGAATTATTCTATAATAATTAAACTTTTAATAAGATAAATAATTATAAATTAAATTTATTCTAATAATTAAAATTGTAATTTTAAAAAAGAGATAAATAATTAAAAAATAATTGAACTTAAATCTAAATTAAAATAAAATAGACTAAATTCAAGACCAAAATATATCAAAATCCAAATATTTATAAACATAACAATATTAAAAAATTAATAATAAATAATAAACTTATTAAATTAATAAATAATTAAATAAATATAAAACTATTTTTTTTAATTTGTTAAAATTAAAATATTATTAACAATAAAAATAAACTATATTAAAATATAAAAATTCAACTTGTATATATAATACTATTTAAAAATAATTATATTTATTAAAAAAAAATTATTATTTATCTATATATATTTTTAGAAAATTTATTTAATAATATTATTAAAATTTCCATATAATATATATCAAAATCAATTATTTCTAATATATATAATAATATAATGATTAAAATATATTGAAATTAAAAAATTAAAATTTTAAAATATCATATTTATTATATATTATAATTTAATAATTATAAGTGAAAATTAAGCATGATGGGCGAAGCAAAAAACGGCAGCGAAGCGGCACAGGCAAGCGCGGTCGAGCATAGGGAGGCCGACGAACGAGGGAAGGAGGTTGAACAGTTAATTTGGGACTAGGAGCCGCTATAGGAAAGAAAGTAGAGACATGATATGCTAGAGGTGGCCATTAGCCAACAGGGGAAAGCAGGTCCAACAAAACCAAAAGGAACCAAGGAAGGAGGTTGAACAGTTAATTTGGGACTAGGAGTCACCATAGGAAAGAAAGCAGAGACATGATATGCCAAAGGTGGCCATTAGCCAACAGGGGAAAGCAGGTCCAACAAAGCCAAAAGGAACTAGGGAGTCCGGGAGTGAGGAAATGGACAGAATAAATCCCTTTGACAAATTCAAAGAAAAAATTAACAAGGGTTGGACGACATATGGAAAATCTGACTGGAAGCATGGAGTAACAATTCATAGACCCCAATGGGTGATGGAGAATGGTGTTTGGGTGGACAAGTGTCATCCTTATTATTTACAATAAGAACAGGCTGAGAAGGATCGAAGAAATAAGAGAAACAAAGCTTGGGTGGGTCAAGGACCTCCATGGGTAAGACCTAACCGTTTAGAGAAAAGATGGAACATAGATTTTTTTGGTGACTAGAAGCACTACCCCGTAAAATCGAAAGGGTGGTTCAGGGAAAAACAAGGATCGAAAAGAGATGTCCAAAAATTGGCAACAATTGGACCCAATTAAAGCCCCACCACCCAAAGAAATAGAGGAGACAAACGAAGAGGACAAGGAACTACTGAGTAAAGGTAAGTCTGTAAGCCCACCCATTCCAATTCTTAATGTCAATAATGAAGTTGTAAAAAAAACTCGGGAAATTATGCAAAGAACTCGAATGTTTGCTAAATGCGGGGGAGAAGGACATAAAAACTAGAAATAAATGGTAGAATGGTGCAAAATGAACTAGGGGGAAGAAATTTTGGTAAATGCCCTGGAAAATAATTGGTTTCTGGTCAAATTCCTCAACCAAGAAAGAAGAAACGAGACGCTAGAATCAAGGCCATATTTCCTGGACGGGGCCCAAATCCATCTGGTAGAATGGAAACCTAACTTCGACCCAAGGAAAGAATGGGTCGGAGAAAGTGCAGTATGGATAAGGCTCTACAATTCTCCCTCAGATTATTGGTCAGTTAAAACCTTAGAAGGAATAGGTAAACTACTAGGCAACCTCCAAAGCATAGATAACACACAAGTGGACAAAGAGAAAGGACCCTATTTTCGAATCTGTGTGGCAAAGACGCAAGGGGTAGAATTTCCCAAAGAAATAGAACTTAAATCTGAGTTAGGTTCTTGGAGGCAAAAAGTGTTCAGGGAGGACCATTTGCAACTATGCCCCATATGCAATTCAATGAAACATGATAAGAAAGATTGCACGAATATAGGGATACTAAAACACAAAAAGGAACCTATAAATAGTAGTAATAAAGCTGAGGCGAGTCGGGCATGGGAATTCCAAGAAAAAGAATTGGTGGACTCAATGAATCTAGGTAAACATATGGGGGAGATGGGAAGAATAGCACTTTCGGATATCATCCATGAAGAAAAACAACCAACTTGGTGGTTAGTACAAGATGACAATGCTATTCTACCGGAAGATGAAATACAAGAGGAAGAAGGGTTTCCCCATCTTACTTACATTAGACTAGAGAATCAGTTAGTAGTATTGCAAGAAAGAGATAAAGAAAAGCAGGAGGATCCTAGAGAGACTCCAAACATGAAACTACTAAACATCAATTCAGAGGAAGGTTCGGTGGAAAGCCAGGAGATAGGGAGTTTGGATTCATAATTAGAGTTTGATGAAAGCTTTGAAGATTACCAAGAAGGCATAATGGTTGAAAGAAGACTTGATAAAATACCCTCAACTAGAAAAACCCCAAGGATTAAACCAAATATCCAAAGAAGTCGAAAGCCCAATAAGGAGAAGCTGAAAATAGCAAGGGCAGCAAAAGGAAAAACCAAATTAGGTCAAACAATCCTTATAAATGGGAAGGGACTCCCCCTTCCAGGGGAACCATGAGAATCATAAGTTGGAACACTAGGGCTTAAACACCCCTAGCAAATGGTGCCACTTTAGGCATCAGATAGATAGCAATAAGTCAGATATAATTATAATTTAGGAGACCAAATGGAGTAAAGAGGAACAAGACATAAAAAAAAAATGGTGGAGAGGTTGGGAAGGATACTGTAAAGAATCAATAGGAGCATTGAGGGGTCTTGGGATATTCTGGAATCCAACCTCAGTAAATTGTAAACCCTTGGAGTGTAAACAGAATTGGTTAGTAGTCTTTGTCCAAGTATATCAAGACATGTCAGAACTCAATGTGATCAACGTATATGGCCCTATAGCACTAGTAGATAAAAGACTCCTCTGGGGTGAAATCTCCACCTTTCTCAATCATACAAAAGAAGTAAAAAACTATAATAAGAGGGGACTTTAACACCACCCTAAACAACTCAGAGAAGAAGGGAGGACTACAAAATTTGATAAGATCTTAGATAGACTTTCAGGATTTCATAGACCAAAAATTGTTAAGAGAGATAAACACAAGGAATGGAGTTTATACCTGGACCAACAGAAGATTGGGTCACTCTGGAATAGTAGAAAAATTAGACAAATTCCTAGTAAAAGGAGAGTGGAATCAAGTAATGAATTTTCTGGAAGTTTCAATTCTCCCTTGGAGTGGTTCGGACCATTTTCCAATTCAACTGGAACTCCAACTAGATAAATTTAAAGGAGGATCCCCCTTTAGATTCGAAAGAATGTGGATGAGGGACCCAAGCCTTTATGAATAGATCTCAACTTGGTGGAAGGATGTTTGGATTGGTAACCACTCACACCTCTTTGCATTTCAAAAGAAACTCGTCCATGTTAAAACAAAAGTGAAAATTTGGAACAAAGAACACTTCAAAAATATTTTTGAAGAGATTGATAAAATTGAAAGTGAGCTCAAAATCCTAAATGAGGAATTAATCAAGAATAGTATGGGGCAGGAGAAGTATCTTAAGGAAAATATTCTAATGGAAGCCCAAGCAAAAACCCTAGAAAGAATAGAGTGCCATTGGAAGCAAAAATCCAGGGAACAATGGCTCAAAGAAGGAGATAGAAATACCAGATTCTTTCACAACTCAACCCTAGTCAAAAGAAACACTAACAAAATTTCAGACCTAGTGAGAAATGATGGGACTCTTGCTAGAAACAATCAGGAAGCAGTGGGATAGTTTGAGGCACTATTTAAAAAATAAGTTCAAGTGGACTCAGGTATAAGGGACGAATTAATCAGACAAATACCAAAATTGATTTCAAACGCAGAAAATAGTGAACTTACCAAACCCATAAGTATGGAGAGTCAGAAAAGCAACCTTTCAGCTAGGCACAGACAAATCCCCAGGCTCGGATGGTTTCCTGGCATCTTTCTTTCAGACATATTGGGAAATAATCAAAGAGGATCTAGTCAAAGCAGTAGAAGAGTCAAGGAGGAAGAAAGTAATGTTGGGAACTATCAACAACACTTTCATAGCACTCATTCCAAAAAATAAGGATGCCAACAAAATGGGGGACTTTAGGCCAATTTACCTATGTAACACAATTTATAAAATAATCACAAAGATTATCGCCAACAGGCTCAAAATGGTAATAAGTAAAATCATCTCAAAAGAAAAAAGTGGATCCATCCCAGGTAGGTCAATTGCGGAAGGGATAATAGTAACCCATGAAACCATTCATTCAGCACAGAAATTAAGGCTACCAAGCATGATCCTTAAGCTAGACATTCTAAAAGCTTATGACCAAGTGGATAGACAATTTCTATTAGAAGTGTTAGAAGGATTTAGCTTCGATAAAGAATTAGTGGGGTGGATCAAAAGTTGTGTAAATAACCCAATATTTTCAATACTAATTAATGGTGTAGCCCAGGGACTCATTGATTCAACTCGGGGGATAAGACAAGGGGATCCTCTTTCCCCTTTTCTCTTTAACATAATGGTTGAAGCCTTGGGTAGGAGAATTGGTCAACTCAGAGAGGAAGGCTCTTGGAAAGGGATTGAGGTAGCACTAGGGGTAGGAGCAAGTACTCATCAGCAATTCGTAGATGACACCATTCTCTTTGGCCTAGCCACAAGAATGGAGGCCAGAAATATCAAAGAAGTATTAAATAACTACAGCATAGCCTCTAGCCAGGCTGTCAACTAGAGGAAATCAAAAGTTTTCTTCCTTAACACTCAACCTAGTCTTCAAAGAGACCTCTTAAGAATACTAAGCATCAAACTAGCCAGCTTACCAGGAAGGTTTCTTAGAATGCCACTATTTACCGGTGCTAACCGCATGAACTATTAGGACAGATTGGTAGAAAACTATAAAAAGAAGATGGAACATTGGAAAGGTAAATGGCTAACTTCAACAAGGAGGCTTATCATGGTTAAAATAGTCCTAGCAACAATCCCCATATATTTAATGTCCTGCCTAAAAATCCCTAAAGGCATTGTGGATCGGCTCAATCAAATCATGCATAAGTTCTTCTAGAATGGGCCGGAAGATCTTAATAAAATCCCCTTATTTTCCTGGGACAAGGTTTGTAAATCTCAGACTTCGGGAGGAGCCAGATTTAAGTAGCTAAAAGAAATGAACCTAGCTATGGGGGCTAAATTGGTATGGAAAATGTACACAAGTAATCAAAAATGGGTCAAAATCCTGAGAAAGAAATACCTCGACTCTAATGACCCAATAAGCATCAAAAATGGGTCAAAATCCTGAGAAAGAAATACCTCGACTCTAATGACCCAATAAGCATAATCAGGGTCCTTAACCCCCCAAGAGGATCAACAATTTGGAATTTCATATGTGAATGTAGAGATATCATATATAAACACGTATCATGGGAAGTACACAGTGGCAGAAAGGCTTCATTTTGGGAAGATTCGTGAGATGGCCATGCCAAATTATGCAATATGTTGGGCTTGAAGGATATAAAGGAAGAAACCTCCAGAGTATGGGGTCAGAAGATAAGCAACTATGGGGGATTTGTAGAGGATAATGGGTTGAGGAAATGGAAATGGAGAAACTTAGACACACTCAATGCCCCAACAGTACAAATAAAGGCCCTAAAAAGGATAATGGAAGCCAAAACTTTCCCAGCTAATGAAGGGGGAGATATTTTGAGATAGAGTGCCTCACTGGATGGTGAATATAAAGTAAAACTACATTACAGGATAAAGGAAAAGAGAGGGGAAAGGAAAAATTGGCTCAATACATTATGTTGGGGAAGAGATGTCTTACCTAAGGTCGGAGTGTTCCTATGGTTAGCCTCTCAGGGAAGAATATTAACCCAGGACAGGCTATCAAAGTTAGGATTTAGAGGCCCTAGCAGATGTGTGATGTGCAAAAACCAAACAGAATCAACATCCCATCTTTTTCTCACCTACCCCTATGTCGACTCATACTAGAAGCACACCCTCAAACTGTTAAATTTCCAAAACCCTATTTCACCAAATCTAAGGGACTGGCTAATTGAGTGGCCAAAAAAGATACACAAAGGGGTTTTCAGCAGTATATGGTGAACAATCCCATCCACAGTATATTGGGAAATTTGGAAGGAGAGAAACAGGCACATCTTTCAGGAACAATCTATGGGGAGAGAAATACTAATAGGTCGCTTAAGTAAGGAAATAGTGGAAATAGTGAATAATGCAGCAGAAAACAATTCTTTCCCAAAGAATATATTCTCTAATAAAGATATTGAGCTCTCTAACAGGTTCGATGGATTACACATCCCCCCCATAATCAGTACCCTGAAGGCCCCTTAGAAGGATGAAATCATACATGATATAGTATGGCAGGTTCCTCAACCAAGATGGATTAAAATTAATTTTGATGGAACGTCTTTGGGTAATCCTGGAGCAACGATCATAGGTTGTGTGGCCTGTAATTGTGAAGGGAAGGTGGACACTCAAGAAGAAAGAAATATAGGTCCAGCAACAAACAACATGGCAGAAATAAGAGCGGCTCTCTACGGAGTTGAACTAGGAAAAAAACTCGAAGTACCAAAACTAAATTTAGAAGGAGATTCACTAATTATAGTCAATGCCATAAGATGTAACTTCACCCCAAACTAGCTACTAAGGCGTTGGCTTATTCCAATTCGAACATTGTTGTCTTCCTTCGAGAAATTTTATAGTAGCCATACATATTGCGAAGGTAATTCGGTGGCTGATAGCTTCGCTAAACATGCAGCATTGGAGTTGGGGCATGGATTAGAAGAAGACAGCTAAGCTAGGCCTGGGGGAAATTTCTTGTCAATAATAATGTCACAGTACCAGTAGTGCATCTGTAGTTATGAAAGCAAGATATGCATGCTTAAAAATCCGAACGATTGTCATAAAAGCAGGGTAAATCGTCCCTTCAAGATGCTGATAAGGGACTCAAGGAATTTTGGGGTCACGTCAGTTAGAAGGCCTTGAGAACAAAGCATTGGAGTAAAGGATCACTTGTGTGAAGTGATGGTGCCTCTAAAATAGGACCAGAAATGGAATGAAATTGGATATAAGAATATTATGCATATCGATAAAAACCATTTCAACAAAAAGTAGTCGGAAAGCTCTGCGGTGAGGGAAGGATACTCTGGTATGCTTGGAAACTACCACCACCATGATACCGTTCCAATGTGAGGTAACAGACCTGAGACTTCATGGCATCTTAACTATGAAGGATAAGTTGGTAGTAAGCAGGTGTTGGGGAGAGAATTCATTTGGTCCTTCCACAAGCACCGCCTCAACACGGACATAAGGGAGATGTTTCTGGAAATCACTCTCCATAGAGGATTAGCGAAAACAAAGGTAAAAAATCTATGTCAACGTGTCTTTAAGAATACATATTTAGGGGAAATAGATGCAGTTCTTGACAACATTGATGAGAATGGTCAAATACCCCTGCCACAACATTACTACCTGTTAAAGAAAAGCGGTGGTCGACCAGTCCCAAAATTTCCTATTGACTATAGTGGAGCTAGAGGCATTAGCAGAGCATGGCAAGGTCATCAATAGCAACCTCAATTTCCTACTTAGTGCAGTCGGGCTTGCAGAGCCACTATCAAAGGAGGAGTTGGGAAATTACATGGCAAGCGAGGGATTCAATGCGGATAGCAACTCAGAGGAGGACAAAATACCGATAGTTTCGATTCTTCCTGACTCTGGGGAAGATTGGATTGAGGATGACGACCAGGATGTGGAGGAAATCATGAAACGGCTGGTCCATAAGAAATGCAAAATGGAGTGCCCAGTAAAGACTCATGCAGCACATGCAAAGCAGATGCATAAGGAAGTGAAGGCTTAGGGGTCATAACATGATGCAAGCAACCCCCTTTTCACAACATTGTGTGGGCCATGGAAGTTGAAAGGTAGAAGGGTTAAGAGGACATAAGCTATGACCAATAGGAAATAATATCTCTGTAATAGATAAATATAAACTAGGTTGGTAGGGAAGAACTATGTAGGCTTTTTTTAAATCTGGAGCTTAAAAGACTTTACAGTGCCGATAGGCAAGTATGTAATATTTTTTGGTTCAATAATATAAATGGTGTTGGCCATACCAACTATTAACCTATCAAAAATAATAATAATAATTATTATTATTATTATAAAAATCTTAAAAATAAAAGTAATATTTCAAAAGTTTTAAGTATATAATTGACTATTTATACATTATATTTTTTTTTTATATATATTATAATTAAAACCAATCTATAAATCAAAGTTTAAAAAGTTTAAAAGAAAAATAACTACATTCTTATATTATGTTTTTCTAGTTTAAAGCTAAGACTTGAGAAGAATGTAGAAGATTTTTTCTTTAATTATATATTACATCTTTTAATATTTTAGAAAATTTGATGATTGAGGTCATTTCAATCATCTTACATCCTTCTCTACAATTTTCAACCATTGATTTTTAAATGCAATTCATCCATTTCATATAGAGAACACCTTCAATGTAATTAATATATTACAAATAATATTAACAAGTGTCACGTATTGGATAGTACTTGCCTTTATAGTATTGTAATTATTGTTTTCTAGATTTGAAAAAAAAATGTAATTTTTATAAATTTCAATAAAAATAAATGTAAGTTTTGTTAATCATAGTGTTTTAGTATTGTTAATTAGTTATTTGCATGATCTAACCCTAACCCTAACTCGCATCCTAATTCTAATTCTATTCCTAACCCTAACTCTAACAATAAATTCTAAATCAGTATCCTAAACCTAGACCTATCTCTAATCCTAACTATGGTTATAACACTATCCATAACTATAAACCTAATTTTAATCACTAACTTTTAAATAAATAATATATTTAATAAATGTTATATTACTAATTGTTATATATTAAATAAATAACATAAATATAATATATACTAAAAATTATTAAAAGTTAGATATTACATGTTGGCAATGTTTCTTCTCTTATTATTAATACAAAATTGTTATATATTAAAATAATTATTTATTACAAGTTATTTATTTTTAATTATATATATATTAAAAAATAAAATATATTATATTAAATTATTAGGCTTGATTGTAGTAGACACAAGTGCAACTAAATCTCTTCATTCAAATCAATGATTGTTAAATATTAACAACCAATGATTATTTAGTAAAGAAATATATGAATTAATATTGGGGATAAGATTTGGAATAAAGATATTAGATTATAAAATTTTGGAGCATTATATCTATTAATCATATTTAAGTGTTTTTTATTAGTAATATATTTATTTAAGTTTTTTTAAATTTTTGAATAGTTCTAACCATAATTTTTACCTTATTCTTAATTCTAATCCTAATCCTCATTATAATTATAATTAATATTATAATAATTAATAATAATAGGATTAGAATTAGATTTTTTTATTTTTTTTGTTAAGAAAAACATGGTTTTGAAAGGTCCAGGAACCCAAAGTAATGCAAAAAGATAAGGGATGTTCCCAATATTAGCATAGTGAAACATCACATGCTGCCAGAATAGTAGTCCATAAATAGAGACCTGTGAGTCCAAAAGTTACCTAGAAAGGTCTATCCACATCCAACAAATGTCGGACTTCTAGGGGAAATTTTTCTACCCATATTTTTGAATTATAGCCATTCTTGCTGCACATTTCAGCTCCCATGTTCGCAGCCCAATCATCCACTTGGTTACCCTTCCTGCCAACATGAGTGATCTTGAGCTCCACCATATCTTCCAACATGTATTTTGTTGATTTTACAATCACATCCAACCTCCAATTATGAAGAAGGCCATCATTCAAAGCATCAACCACCAGCTTGGAGTTGTCTTCAATCCACAATCATCTCCACCCCTTATCTCTAGCGATCATAATTCCCCAGAGAGCCGCCCTAGACTCAACAATATTGTTTGACACACTACCATAGCCAAAGGAGAAAATCAACTTAGGGTCGTTGAATTCATCACGAAAGATGCCACATCCCCTAGCTCTTCCAGGATTCCCCTTGGCAACAGCGTCAAAGTTACACTTCATCCACCCATTCTCCAAAGCCACCCACCTAATGTTCTTTGTACATAGAGGCATGGTGTGGCTCTTTCTTAACCACTAGAAAAAGAGGCCAGGCATCAACCCACCTCTTTTTCAGACTCAGAGAGATCCCAATCTCTCTTATTTTTAACCTCTCCAATCTCTCCAATGGTGCCAACAATGTCATCCCAGGTTATGTCAGTTGACCTCTCCTCACTTCTAAAAATAAGTCAATTTCGTTCAATCCAAAGAGCCCAAATGATGACAACAAGAGCCACATCCCAAATCAAAAATAGTCCTAAAATCTTGGCCTTGAGGGACCATATATCTAGAAGGCATCTCACATCTTTAGGAATGACCCATGTCAATCCCTAGTTATTGAGGAATTTGCACCATATGTTCCAAGCAGCATCACAATGTATGAAAAGATGGTTATTGTCTTCCTCCTTCTGTTTGCACATAATACACCAAGAGGGGCCATATTTGCCCAAATTTTTTAGCCTATCCCATGTTAGTGCACGACCCCTCCAAGCAATCCATAAGTAATTGTTCATCTTGTGAATGTTGTATCTACACCAAATTTTGTTATTGCCACGAGTCGCTAAAATTTTAGCATAAGTGTGGTAAGCGTCACGGACAATAATGCATCCTCTGACATTTCCATTCCACCATAACATATCCTCCTTAAATTTTCCAATTACTGGCCAACTTTCTAATCTTTCTTGTAGCTCCTAGAAAAGAGGACTTAGTCACATTAACAGGGGCACAGAGTTGTTTCCATTGCTGAAGAGGAGCCTCACCCTCTAAGTAATTGCAGACTATATCTCCAATTGTGTCTTTGAAGTGAGACAAGAGAGGCACTAGCTAAGGGTCATCACCCAAAGCACGAGACTCTAGCCATTGATCCCTCCAAAAAGAGATCTCATTCCCCATGCCCAATCTCCACACCAAATCAAGTTTCAAAATAGAGCTACATGATTTTATAAATTTCCAAATGCAAGAGCCCTTGGGTAAGTCTCAAGTGAATATATTTTCCACCTCATTTTAAAGGTACTTCACATATAAAATACGACTCCAGAGTCTCCCTTTATCAGTGTACACTCTCCACGCTAGCCTCAAGCCTAAAGCCTTGTTCATTTCCTTGCACTTCTTGATACCCAGACCCCCTTTCCAAGTGGGAGTGCATACCTCATTCCATTTGACAAGGAAATATTTAGGTGAATCTTCACATCCCCTCCACATAAATATCCTCTTGACATCCTCCATGTGTTTTGCAACCTTGCTTGGAATATGAAAAATAGACATAGTGTATATAGGGACATTCATGAGAGAGGCCTTAATGAGATTCATCCTTCCAGCTAAAGATAGCCACTTGCCCTTCCAAGAGGCTAGCATCCTTTAGATATGATCCTTAACACTTCTCTAGTCTTCAATTGAGTTGGATTTGATAATCAAAGGCATTCCCAAATACTTACTTGGGAGAACATTAGTGTTTAAACCAAGAATCCTTTATATATCAAGTCTGTCAACATTGCCTTCCATTATAAAATATATTTTTGACCTAGTAGCATTAACCCTCTGCCCCGCTACTTCCACAAATTTATTTAAGATATTCTTAAGAGTTCTTACTTCTCTAATTTTGGTTGCACCGGACATGAGGGTGTCATCTATGAATTGTAGATGAGATGTATCGTTGATTCCATCTGAGACTTGGATGCCTTCTAGATGACCCTCTTGCATCTTCTTCTTCAAGTTTCTTCCAAGCACCTCTGCCACCAAGAGAAACAAATAGGTTGAAAGGGATCACCCTGCCTAAGCCCCTTTTTGGCTAGAAATAAATTTGTGGGGACACCATTAATTAGAATAGCATAAGAAGGGGTGGAGATACAACTAAAAATCCATTTGCACTAGGATTTTTTAAAGCCAAATATTCTCATTATCCCAATCAGAAATCCCCAAGGAAATTTGTCATATGCTTTATTCATATCCAATTTAATCATCATCTCATCCCTCTTCTTGTAGACGGTGGAGTGAATGGCCTCATGGGTGATGATAATACCATCAAGGATGTGTCTTTCCTTCAAGAATCCACTTTTATCTTCACTAATTATGTCATTTAGACACATCCTAAGTCTGGATACCATTGCTTTCGCCACAATTTTATATATCACATTGCATAAAGCAATCAACCTATAACTGATCAAAAGAGGAAGGGGCATCAGTCTTTAGGATCAAGGTGAGATAAGTAGTGTTCCATGACTTTAGGACAACCCTATGTTTCCTACACTCTTCAACAGCCAACCAAACATCATCACCCACCTCTTCCCAATATATTTGAAAGAATTTAGCCTGGAATCCATCCGGTCTAGGGGATTTCCTAGCACCAAGGGAGAAGAGAGTAGGATTAATCTCCTCCTTTGAGAAAGGGGCCAATAGACTCTTGTTCTTCTCATCTAAAATAATATGAAGGATGTAATCTAACATCTCCTCCTAGATTTGTGGTTTAGTATCAACTTGAGTTCTGAGGAGATCTTGAAAGAAGTGCAGCCCTTCACTCCTAATTGCACCTATATCTTCAAGGATAATATTATCCGCCCTTTTGATCTATAGAATCCTATTGTGTTGCCTCCTAATTTTGGTGGACAACTAGAAGAACCTCATGTTATGATCCCCCTCTCTACGCCACTTCACCCTTGACTTATGTTTCCAAAGAATTTCTTCCATCCTTAGTAACCTTTTTAGTTCCTCATTGAGTTTGGCCTCCTCCTTATATTCTTGAGAGTGCCCATTAGTTGTGATTACCTTGGCCACATTGTTGATATTTTCTTCCACCTATTTTTTTCCAATATAAATGCATCTGAAGGATTCCTTATTCCACTCCCTAGCATTCCTCTTGAAATTTTGTAGCTTATTGGATACAATGTACCTCCTACAACCCCTGACCTCCACACTCCACCATTGATGGACCAAATTGTCAAAATCAAGGTGTTCATACCAGAAGGATTCCATTTTGAAAGGTGTGCCTCTTGGCTTGTTATGGTCGCATAGAGTGAGAGAAATCATCCAATGATTTGACCCACCATAGTGCTACACCTCGGAGAAGAATCCACCTAAATCAAGAAGCCACTCTACATTGAATTTTATCAACCCCCTCTCTCTTATTGTTCTGAGTGAACCATCCACACCTAGGCCTGACATCCATCACTTGGAGAGATCATCACATAACCTTCTAAAATTGATGGACCTGATATAGTTGAAACCACAACCACCACTTTTTTCATCAGGAGATAGTATGGAGTTGAAATCTCCCCCGACAATCCACTTAACTTCATTGTGGGTTTGTCTAAAAGATCAAATGTGGTTCCATGTGCTCATCCTATCTGGTTCGTTATTAGGTCCATATACATTGGTTAAAAGGAAGTGTGTACCACTCTTCATGTCCTTATAGCATATAGAGAAGCAAAATTATCCTGAATCTACTATTGAACAATAATAATGGTTTTTATTCTAGAGAATAGCAAGACCACCAGTTGATCCCATGGCCTCTTGTTCCACTCCATGGACCCATCCAACCAAATCCTTGGCAACATCTCCTTGAACTTACCATTGCACAACTTGGTTTCCTGAACCAAGACAAAGTCGGGAGACACTCTCTATATTATTTGATTAAGTAAACAACACTTGTCAGGGAAATTAATCCCTCTGATGTTTCAGTTGGTGTATTTCATCGAAAACCAGAATCATGGAGGTTCTTGCCTCCAAGAGTCACAAATTTATTCAGAGAAACCTGAGATCCATTTTCCAAATCCTCCAATGCCTTGGTCCTTGCCTTATAAGCATCAGTTTTTCTTCCTCTAGTGTTAGATCCCCTGGCATCAACCACTAAAGAAGGCTTGTTTCTATAAAAAATTGTCCTCCTAGTGGAAATACAACATTCGTTATTTTTCTCAGCCAAATCCCTTCCTCCAACATTGTCTACTTCTAGACCCAAATTGTCCTAGTAGAGGGGGACCAAAGGAGCCCCACCCACCATCGGATCTGACTCTCCAACAGTATCCTTTAGACCATCATTGACTAGCGCTGTGTCTTGTGATTTCTTGTAAACATCCTTCTCACTAATGTCTGATGAAGAATTGGGACATTGGTTGGGGTCAATAGCTGTGTCATTCTTTTTGTTGTCTACCGATGTTTGCATATCGCCATGATCAATAGGGCTTGGGGGAATCACCACTGGAACGCCCTCATGTTCTTTCTCTACCGTTGGATTTTTGCATTCCTTAGGCTCCTTTTCTACAACCACATCCCCCTTCTTAACCTCTTTGTCCTTACTCAACTCTAGACACAACCTAGCCAAGTGGCCAAGTTTTCCACACCTGTAATAACTAATTGGAAGCCCTTTGTATTCCATCTATTGATTCCATGTTCCCAAAATAGAGGATAGGCGGATGCTTAGTTTCAAGGTTTTGATCAAATCCATCCACACTTTATCCTTTAGCTTGCATCCCCTAGAAGGAACCTCACTCTGTATGAAGGCCCCCAATGAATCCCTAATCAATTTAAATATCTCTTCAGATCTATGCTCAAGTGGGAGTTTATGTAAATTAATCCAGAGTGGAACACGAATCAATGCTTCTTGCCTGGGATCAAAGCCAGGGGTCCATGCTCTCACAAACAAGCTGACACTTCCGAAAAACCATGGGCCACCCCTAATAACAACATCTCGCTCATACTCAGATGCAAAGGTCATCTACAAAAATCTTAATGACATGAGGTTGATCGTCGGTTCTAAGCCCTTCCAAGTTGATTTGCACCAATTCTTGATTTTTTTGAAGGATGACCAAATTCCTACGAATTTGACGATCACTGTCGTTTGCTTAAGCCTTTCAACCTTTGTTTGAAGTATGTGATCAAGGATGAAAATTTTTAGGGCATTCGTGGCTATGGTAAGATTTACATTTTTGAAAGTGACATTTTCTAATTTACTCTCCTTTTTGCCATGAATCATCTACTTGCTTGTGTCGATGAAGAGGTGTCCCATTCTGCTCACTTCATCCATTTTTGCCCCTCCATCCTCATCGCAAAAAACATCCTTCTACTCCCTCGCTTGTTCTTCTTGTGACTTCCCAAATTCACTCATTTCGCATATTTGTTTTTAGAATTATAATTTAATTAATATCATACTAATTTTAGTTGTTTTAATTTAATTCCTATTTGTATTTATTTATGTTTTTAAGTTAAGAAATTTTGAAAAATAGAAAAAAGTGGCAATGTCAAATAGTTTAAGATTTAATTTAAATTTTTATTTTAATTGTTGAAAATCGAATCCCAGAAAGATTATCTTTATATACTAATTTATGGATGTAATTTAAGTTTTATTTTATTATTTTAATAGTGTGAATCCAAATCTGTATAAAATAGTTAATTAATTTTTGTGATAAAAAAATAACAATTATATACATAAAAAAAAATTTCTTAAAAGAAGTACAAATCAGTAACATTTATTTATTTTAGAAAGATTTAATGAAATGACTTTACAAAGAAAAAAATGAAAAATCTATTCTTTAAAAAAATTTAAAAAATAGTTTACCTTGCTTTCCCTCAAAATTCTCCAATAACACACATAACCTTTTAACCAATCATATGCACAATAAATAATTTTTATAATTTGTAAAGTTAAATATTTTGCATGTTGACTTTACGAAATTGAATTTTTTTTTAATATTGTTTTTGATTGGTTAAAAACTAAATTATTAATAACTAATTAACTACAAAAATCAAAACTCATTGTACTATGCCTAAGAAAGTACTAATAAATAGAAAAATATTATTAAATAAAATAAATTTTAAAAACTAAATATTAAAAATAAAAAATAAATTATATTAAAATTGTTAAAAGTAAAATTCTAACTTTTTTATATTAAAAATTACAAGTAACACCAAACTTAAGAGTGAAAAACAAAATGAAACCTATTCAAAATATAAAAAGTCAATTCCTTATTTATGTATTTATTATTATTAATATTGTTATTTGAAAATAATATTTATTAAAAACTTATTATTATTTATTTAAAAATCTAAGTTTAAAAATTTTAAAAGAAAAAAATTCTTATCCTATTTTTTCTTAATTTAAAGTTAAGACTGAATAAGAATGCACTTATTTTTCTTTAATTATATATTATATTTTTAAAATATTTTAGAAAACTTTGATGGTTGAGATCGTTTTAATGGTCTTTCATTCTTGTCTACAATTTTCAACCGTTGATTTTCAAAATCAATTTGTTCACTTCATATAGAGAACACCTATGATTTAATAAACTAGAAATTGTACCTTGGTGTCCAATGGGTACACCAAAGAGATGTGGAATGTCAATTAGGAAACATTTAAGCCTATTTTTTATATAAATTTTACATATTACATGAGTTCAATTGGTTGTCCATTCAAAAAATGACACTGTTTGTGCAACAAAGGTCTCTAAAAATGAGTGAAAGAAAATATTTGAATCAAGAAGACAATGAAGGTCTATGAAGAGGGAGGAGGAGAGATAGGGAGAGAGATAGATGGGTAGAGAGAGGGAGAAGTTTCTAGAGATGGAGGGGGGAGAAGAATATAGATATAGAGATGAATATAGTGTGGGAGAAGAAGAGTGAGACAAATAGATAGAGGTAGAGATGAATATAGAACGAGAGAGGAAGAGGGAGACAAATAGATAGAGATATAGAGAGAGATAGAGGGAGAAATAAAGATAGAGAAAGATAGGGAGATAGAGGGGGAGAGATAGAGAGTGATAGATAGAGATGAAGGGATAAATAGATAAAGAGGAAGAGGAAGAGGGAGAGATATAGATATATGGCAAGATAGAGTTATATAAAGACAAAGATATAATGATATAGAGAGAAAGGGGGAGAGGGAGAGAGATAAAGAGAGATAAAGAGAGATAAATAGAGAGAAGTAGAGAAAGAAAAATAGATATGGAGAGGGAGATAGAAATAGGGGGAGATAGAGAGAGAGATAAATGGGAAGAGAAAGAAATAGATATAGAGATATACATGAAGATAAAGGGAGAGAGAGGTTGAAATGTAAATATAGATAGGGGGATAGGGAGGGAGCAAGAGAGGGAGAGATGGGGGGAGATAGAGAGAGATAAATGGGAAGAGAAAGAAATAGATATAGAGATATACATGAAGATAAAGGGAGAGAGAGGTTGAAATGTAAATATAGATAGGGGGATAGGGAGGGAGCAAGAGAGGCAGAGATGGGGGGAGATAGAGAGAGGGAGGGAGAGAAAGGGAGAGAGATAGACTGTAGAGGAGGGAGGGAGAGAAGATGGGGAAGAGGGAGATAAATAGAGAGAGGAAGAGAGAGAAGAAGAGGGGGAGAGAGGGAGAGGGAGAGGGAGAGATATAGATAGAGGGTGATATAGAGAGATAAAGAGGGATAGGAAAAGAGATAAAGAGATAGGGAGATTGATAGATAGGGAGATCTATGTAGAGAAGGATATGGATAGAAAGAGATAAAGAGATGAGTGAGAAGGAGATCAAGTGAGAAAGAAAGATAAAGATATATAGTAGAAGAGATGGAGGGATAGATGGAGTGAATAAGATAGAGAGAGAAGAAGGGGGAGAGAGGAAAATGATATAGATGTATAGGGAGAGATAGGGAGATAGATGTAGAGAGATATAGATAGAAAGTGTTACACCCCATTTTGTATTCACCAATTACTATTACCTTTTATGAGTAAATATGTTTTAATATATGATTATATTTTAATGAATTTCAATGAATTTCAATGAATGAATGAGATGTATGAATATTCAATATGATGGCATTACTTTTTAAATGCTTTAATGATACAAATGATATATGATAAATATGATTTTCATGTTGTCAACTAACTTCATTTATGTTGCACTAAGTTGGATGAAGGAAAGATTCAAATCCTCCAATGAGGAGAGGGAGATTATCACCCTCTGAATTTGGTATGGAAACCATTGGTGTACCTATCTGAGTAGATGCACACACTCACTGCCTAGGTTAGAAAATCTTATAAAATCGTTTGAGCTATGTGTCGATAAGTGTTAAACAATGTTGATAGATTTTCAGGTTGATAGGAATGTTTGAATGATTGTCTTTGATTCTCTTTGATTGTTTAGCTGATTTGAGTCATAAGTGTTAAAATCCTTTTGATCAAGCATGAGATATATTTTATGTATTTAAATATATATAAATAGATATGTATGTATTAAATGTACATATATGTATATGTGTGTTTGTGTGTGGTAACCTATATATATGAGCATATGTGCATACGAGCATGCATAGATAGAAATATCAACTTATACCCATACGTAGATATGCCATACATATGTGTATTCACATAGGATATATATACACACTTTATATATACATATCGATATATATATATATATATATATAGTATGATGTTAAAAAATGATGATACTATATATACATTAATATATGTATATATACATATATAATTAAATGATAATTATATACGTATATATATATATGTATAAATTAATATATATAGTTGTCGGATATAAAAATATAATTATGTGAGTGTATATATTGATATGTATACATATTATAATAAGAAGTTATTATAATATATATAAATATGTGTGTGTGTGTGTGTGTGTGTGTGTGTGTGTGTGTGTGTGTGTGTGTGTGTGTGTGTGTGTGTGTGTGTGTGTGTGTGATATGTTATACACATAGTATAATGTGATGGAAGTAGAAATAATACAACATAATATAAGCATGTTATTGTTGTTATAAAGTATGCAAAGGCAGCCGCATTTTGGCTAAGTAACCATGCTTTTGAATGAGTTAAAATGTCATGCCTAAAGGCAAGGTGGCATGAATATTTTATTGTTGTTTGGAAGCATTTAAAAGTAGTTGTTATGAAAACATGATCCGGCAACATAGGCACCCATATTGCAAGTTTAAAAGGAATGTAAAAGGCTCCGATGAGTTAAAATGTCACACCAAAAGGCAAGGTGGCATGGATATTTCATTGATGTTTGGAAGAATTTAAAAGTAGTTTTTATGAAAACATGATCCACCAACATAGGTGCCTAGATTACAAGTTTAAAAGGAAAGTAAAAGGTCACAATGAAGTAGTATGCAAACAAGTGTTTATAAAACCCACACATAGCCCAAAAAAGAGCTTTGACTCGGTAAAATATCATGATATATGCTTGTTTAAGCCATGACTTGGGTATAAGTACAAATTGATTATGATTTGGACTCCATGTGTGCTATGTTATTGGAGATTTTTGTTGAGATAATGAACAACAAATCATAGGTTAAAATAATCAGTCGGGTCATGGCATTTGATAGAGGCATTTGAGTGATTTCAAGAGATAATTCTATAATTGTTTTGACTAGCAAAGCCCACAACTAGCAAAGAGAGAAGAGGTGGCATGAAACTTAGCTTTCCTTTAGCTAAAAAATACTTTCCATTTCTATATAAATAGAGGGAAGTAGCTTAGATTTTTGTTGTTCATTCTTGAGTGCATTTGTGTTGTTCATTTGTATTCTTTTTGGAGAGTTTGAGAGTAGTTTATTTTGTGAGTTGAGAGTAGTTTATTTTGTGAGTTTTGAGCATAAAATACTTGTTTTAGAGTGGTTATAGGCTGAGTTTGGAGGAGGAAAAAATTTGAGCCATTTTTATTGAGCAAGGAGTTGCAAGAGATTTGGTTGGAGCTATTTTATACTAGGCATGCTTTAGACATTGTAAAATCTTTCTCTTTCTAATTTTGAAACTATGTTTTATTACTGTTTGGAAGTGTTTGTAAAATTGTTATTTGCTTATTATAGCTATTGAATAGTGCTTATGCAATTAGCTAGATTATATACAAGTTGGCTTAAGGAATCATAATAGCATGATATGTAGCTACCTTGATTTTAATGTTTGATTGACGTAGTAAAGTGAAGCTAAATATAAGGTATTATGATAATATCGATAATATAGTATCCAATATATGTATTGCTTGAATAAGTTATGTTGATTTGAAATGAAAAGGATTGATACCGTGATACTAGAAGTAATTATGTCATCATTATCTAGGGTATGATGCTATGAATACCTATTTTGGTAGTTTAACTATGAGTGGAGAACTTTCGTTCTCAGTTGCTCATATTCCCTAAAAATTAGGAGGATAGTTTATTTCCTTAGGTTGGGATAAACCAAAGGTTAGGTTAAACCTATTTGGTCAGTTAGATAAATTTAAGTGTGTTATCACTTTTGGAATGAAATCTTGTTTATATTATTTAAATCTTGAGGTCAAAACCAAGACAAGAGTTTTCACAAGTCAATAAAATTTCCAAGTCGACTAAGAGGGTGGGTAAACATATGGCATTGCTTCATAGAAGGTGGATTTGATATATGCATCAAATATTTGGCCACAGTAAGTGTAGAAGTCATTATATACACTTTGTTGGTTCATTGTGAGCTAGGATTACATAGCTAGTCTAGAGTGTCATGCATAGTTGGCGGGTATCCATAGTGTATGACAATAACAAGTTATGTAGGACACATCATACTCAGGTAGGAATTTCTAGAGGATTTTCATACCAAACTCTTCATTGAAGGGTAGGGCCATCTACCAATTAGGAGATGTTCGAGGGAACGCTTAAGTTTATGGTTGGAGGAAAAGCACTTGGGTGATGCTCTCCCTCTTGTAGTTGGTAGTTGAGGCTTATGAAATAGAAGAAGATGAATATATGTGTGTTCCAGATGTTGACATATTGACCATTATACTCCTGTACCATTAAGCTCTTGTAAGCTATGAATTTATAAATATGATCTTGAATCTACTTGTAAATTGTATTTGACATAATGAGATATAGATAGAGAGGGGGAGGGGCAGGGAGAGATAGGGATATAGAGATAGGAGGGGCAAGAGAGAGAATTAAGGTGATAGAGATAAGTAATAGAGAGAGGTATAGATAGGTGAAAATACTAAGAAAGAGATAGAGGTAGGGAAGGAGAAAGAGGGAGTGTGTGTATATGAGTGTGAGAGAGATATGGAGAGATTAGAGAGGGAGATATATATTTATAAATAGATAGAGAGGGAGGGAGAGGGGGAGGAGAAATAAATAGAGGAGAGAGAAGTATAGAGAGAAATAGAAAGAGGGAGTGATAAGGAGAGAGGGAGAGATAGGGAGAGATATAGATATAACTTGAGAAATATAGAGGCGATGTGAGAAAGATAGATAAACATATAGAGAGGGAGCGGTGGAAGAAGAGAGAAAGAGGGAGAGAGAGAAATCGAGATAGAAAGGAGATGATGAGAGAGGGAGAGATGGGGAGATAGAAAGATAAAGATATAGGAAGTGATATATAAAGACAGGTAGAGAGAGGAATATATAGAGGGGGCTAGAGTGAGAGATACAAGAGACAATAGAGAAAAATAGTAGAGAAGGGGTAGAGGTAGAGAGATAGAGATAGGATGGGAGGAAAAAGGAATGTATGTATATAATATTTATATTTAATAATATGCATCATATTTCATATAATATGTAATAATAAATATAAATTGAATATATTTTTTAATAAATATAATATATATTTTAAAAATAAATATAGATAAATATTAAACTTATAATATATTTCATATTTTAATTTAAACATATGAATTTTTTTATATGATATTTAAATTTAATATTTATACACATTAAATATTAAATATAAATATCATATCTAAATATCATAATATTATACTAAAAGTATTGAATATATAAAATGTAATTTTATTTCATATTATTAAATTAAGAATATTCTAAAAATATATATTTAATAATTTAAAATAAAAAAATATCATAAATATATATATATATTGAAAAACAACAGAAAATATAAATTATAACAACTTTTTTATATATATAATTTATACAGTTTGAATATTAGTGAAAAATTAGAAACAATATCTAAATCTTTGCTTTCTTTCTTTCTCTTATTGTTTTTGATCTTTATATTTTCTATTGAAAATGTAGAAACAATAGCTAATTCTTTGCTTTCTTTCTTTCTATAAAGTGTTTTATTTTTTAATATTATTTTTAATTATTTTATATTGGGTTAATCGAATGGTCATATCTTTTTCAATGATCAACCATCATTCTACCACATTCTTAATCATCGATCATTAAAGTCGACCTGTAATATTCACATAAGAAACGCCTCCGACGTAATTATTTCTATAATCCATTATAATGAATACAAAAACTTCTAAAACTTCAACATGATATGTTTCTTGCTATCCTTAATCATGGAATGTTCCTCCTAGATAAATATTTTTTCACTATCCTTTAATAATAAATCAGTCTTAATCCAAAAACTTCTACATGAAATACTATGGGAGTACTATTAAATTTTAATTAACAACTGCTTTTCTAGACAATACAGCCAAAAAGGGTTCGAATCTCGGGGGGTCCTCTCCAAATTGCCGTTACTTGACATACTCGATACCGTAATTCTCTACGTACTCAAGTATTATACATAAGACGGCAACACCGTATTTCGTATAAAGCCCCCGTATCCTTCCTCACCTCAAAGGCGGGCCCCGCAGAAGCGACAAGCGACACGAACGTAATACAAAAGCCTAACCGCTGCGAACGAATTCGTGTCAACAACCACGCGGCAGCTCCCAATTGGCTAACCGCCCAGCTTCTTTGTCCCCGACCTACACCTCATTGGACCCCATCACGTGGCTTCAGAAGTCTGGCGAATTAAATGCAGCCACCACAGATCTGATTTTATGTCAGATCCTCTGATTTATTTTTCTGCCGCGTGTCCTTTGGAGGCCACGTGGCTTAATCGTCGAACATAAAAATATACTCGGGAAATGTGTACGACGGTAACAGCTCTTGTTTAACTGTCTTCAGTTGTGACGGGCTACGTTAATGTTTTTTTAATTTCCGGCGGGCCCCACAATCAAATCTATCCTATAATATTTTATCTTTTGCACGGTTGAGCTTTAATGAATTGTTTCAAAGTGTCCATAATTCATTGAACTTACTTTCACTAAATTTAGAAAGGGAGAAAGTTATTTTAATTCTTTATTTAAGCAGTTATATGTTCATGTTTAGGTAATGATTGGACTCTTTGCAAACTGTATTTTAAGAGCTCAGTTGAAAAGACCACGGTTAGCACGTGCGTTTTATGTGGGTACAATGAATGAGGGGCAAGGAGTTTTTTCTACCTTTGGCAAGACCAAGTTGGAAACACTATTTTGTATCTTTTGATTAGGTGGGGTTTAAGGTTATTTTGACAAATTTAACAAAATTGTGGGCATGGAATATTGGGTAATGGTACTTGGTGGGTGAGTTATAGTGAAGCAGAATGGAGTTTCTTTAAAGGGCATTTGATTTGGGACTATCAAATGTAGTGTAATTTTAGGTATATGATATTTATGAGACGTGTTTTTTTGAGAAATATAGAATGAAATGTAAGGTCTGTGGAAAATGAATATTGTATGTTATTCTTAACGTTTAAAATATTTATGTGAAGTTTGTACTAAGTCCATTTTTGCTGGAATTTTAGTACATGAACATAAACATTTGACTTTAAGTGAGTTTTGATGGTTTAATGTGTGGAATAATAAAAGCAAACCTGACATTGTTCCAAAATGTGGGCCTTCCCATAATAAATGTTGTATGTTATTCTTAATATTTTAATTGTTTATGTGAAGCTTGGATTAGATGTAGCTTTAGTCAAATTACGGTAGATACTTTAATAGATCTTTGATGGTTTAACGTGTGGAATAATAAACCCAAACTTTGCATTGTTCGTGGATGTAAACCTTCCCATAATGAAACGGTGTATGTTCTTCTTAACGTTTTAAGTGTTTTTGTGTAACTCAGACTAAATGTAGCTTTAGTCTGGCATGGGTCAATGAGTTCGACATGAAAAACTACACGGCTAAATCCTAATAGCAATATCACAATTTGACATATCGTGGAAAATACCTTGTACTTACTAAATGGAGCTTTAATTAAATTATGATACATGAAGGAAATTTTTTGACTTTAAGCGAGCTTTGATGTTTTAACATGTGGAATAATAAACCCAAACCCTACATTATTCTTGAATGTCAACTTTCCCATAATGAATGTTGTATGATATTCTTAACGTTTTAAATGTTTATGTGAATCTTGGATTAAGTGTAGCTCTAGTCAAATTATAGTACATGAAGGGAAACATTTGACTTTAAGTGAGCTTTGATGATTTAACATGTGGAATAATAAATCCAAACCCTACATTGTTCCTAAATGTGGACCTTCCCATAATGAATGGTGTATGTTATTCGTCGCATTTTAAATATTTATGTGAAGCCTAGACTAAGTGTAGCTTTAGTCAAACTACAACACACATGAAGGGAAACATTTGACTTTAAGTGAGCTTTGATGATTTAACATGTGGAATAATAAATCCAAACCTTACATTGTTCTTGAATGTGGACCTTCCCATAATGAATGTTGTATGTTATTCTTAACGCTTTAAATACTTGTGTGAAACTTGGTCTAAGTCTTGCTCTAGTTAAAATCTCATACATGAAGGGATAAATTTGATTTTAGGTGGGGTTTTAAGGTTTAACATTTCAAATAATAAACTCCAACCCTACATTATCCTTGTATGTGAACCTTCCCATAATGAATGTTGTACATGTTACTCTTAACATTTTAAATGTTTATCTAAAGCTTGAACTAAGCCTAACTATATTAAAAACTCCCATATGTGAAGAGAAACATTTGATTTTAGGTTGGATTTTATGGTTTAACTCGTCAAATTATAATAAACCCAAACCCTACATTGTCCCTACATGTGAACCTTCCTATAATGAATGAGAATTATGCTTTACTATTTACTAATTTTAAGATAAATATGATACTTTTGTTTGAAAAGTATATCAATATGCTATCTAAATGCACCCATACATGCATGCACATCAAAATGAGTGGGCATAACATTAATTATGACAATATATTTCATTGCATAATCCTTTTTTTTTTAAGAAATCCACTAACTTATTTTATTTTATTTTGTAGCTCCATGTTAAAATGTGCAATAAAATTTTATGTAACAGTCAAAAAAAAATCTGCAATGTATTTTACCTATAGACTTAATAAAGAAAGGGGGCGAGTGATTATAACTAAGCAATTTATTAGATAAAAGGTTGTGTGATGGATTATAAAAATGACAAATGAGAGGAGTGGGTTTTTAACACTCTTTTTTCTAGTTATGAAATACAATGATTGAGAGGAGTAGATTTTTTCATCTTTACTAAGGTCAAGTAAACTCTATTTTATTTGTTTCGATTAGGTGAGATTTAAAAATGTTTGACAATTTAACAAAAGTGCAAGCATGCAAATATTAGGTAATGACACCTGTAATATTAGAAGTATAGTGAGTGGGTCATAAGTGAAATTAAGTGAAGGTTTTTATATTATATTTGATTTTGAGTTAGTTGTATATATACACACGTATACATATGTGTGTATATATATGTGTGTGTGTGTGTGTGTGTGTGTACACATATATATGTGTATATACACACACACACACATATGTATACCTATATATATGTATATATATATACATATATGCGTATATATATGTATATATACATACATATGTATGTATATATGTACATATATATATGTTGAACAAGACAACTGAGAGGGGGGGTGAATCCGTTGTAGCAATTTTAACCTTTAAAACTTTCACCAAAAGTTAGATCAATAACCATTCACAAATCCTTTACTCTGCTAATGGAATTAATCATTAAGTGTGCAAAAGCAAAAACTGAAACAAGTAAAACCATGCACACAATAACACCAGATTTACATGGAAAACCCAATGAGGGAAAAACCACGGTGAGGATTAGCTCAAAATATAAGTAATTCCAAAAATAAATACAAAGGCTCACTATCGAAAAGGCTCACTGCCAAGACAAGAATTACTTGTCCAAAATAGGACTTACTATCTAGTAAGGGCTCACTACCTGGAGAGCTCACCACCATAATATTACAAAGAAGATAGAATAGAACTGTCACAGAGAGAAAACAATCTCAATGCAACAGAGATTTCCACCACAATTCACTCACACACTTGCAGACATGCTTGAATGATAGAGTACACCTTTAGCTCACTACCTCTAGTAACTTGACACTTGAATTTTGCACTAATCTTCTCAAGCTCACATCACATACACTATTTCGCATATATATCGCATCTATATTACCTCTTTCTTTCATCTATCTTGTCCTTCACAAACATCCCAACTTATATTTATACCATCTTCAGCCTTGAAACTCTTCCAAGGTCAGCCATATACAATTTTCATTTACAAATTCAAATTAGGTTGGTGCCAAAACAACCTACAGTGGAATTAGAATGAGGGCGACCCAAACACATCTGCTTAATAAGGACCTAAATAAGTACCAATATGCTTTGCCATGCTTTGTAAGTAGTGTTCAACACAAGGTCGGCCAACACCAATGTAAAACACAAAACAATTAAGCACACACATGATCCAATCTCTCTGAATAACAAACTTCACTCAAATACAATCTTATCAGCTTACCCTCATAACCGCAAGTCTTGAAACCAAAATTCAGAAAAATCTAGAACTACATTTCTCCTAGACCACAACCAGACATACTAAAAAGCATAATACACATACTAGTGAAGATATCTCACACTGCACAATGATCTAGAAGCCTAAATTTTGGATATAGCAACTACCAGCAACCATGAACACTATTTCTAAAACACACAAGCATAGAAGCACATCCCAGAGCATATCCTGAAGCATACACAAAATACCTGCAAACCTTCTTTATTACAATTTTCTTAATATCCTTGACATATACAACCAATAACCAACTTCCATGACATCAATGACAATAACAACTAGTTGATAACCAATTGACATGAATGACAACACCTTCATACTTACACCAATCTCCCCCTTTGTCATTCATGACAACACATGATGTGAAAAACCATCAAAGACAACACAATAGCTCTAAACCATCAATCTCCCTTTTTCAAAATACTTTCTCCCCCTTAATTTTTCACATGATACTTTCTCCCCCTTTGATATCAATGGAAAATGCAAAAGATAGTTTACATTGTTTCCCCCTTTTTCACCAAGAACTTTACTATTACTGAATAATCCCCCTTAGGAGTACACCCAATCAACTCCACAGTGACAACACGTGACATTACCTACTCCCCTTGAGAGGTAGCCACCAACATTAGTCCAAAAAGAAGATAGATCCATAGATCCACTGGACTGATGTATCTTCATATGCATCTAGTTCAATAAAGGAGGGGAAATAACCCCTGACTTCTCCCAAAGATACTCAAAAGTATCTTTAGGAAGGACCTTAGTAAATATGTCAGCAATCTAATTGTTTGCAAGTACATACTCGAGCTTTACTTCATTCTCCATAACCTTCCCTTGTAAAAAATGATACCTTATTGATATATGCTTTGTCCTTGAGTGCACCACTAGATTCTTTGAAATGTTAATTACACTTGTATTATCATAGAAAATAGAGATGGGATCATCATACATTACTTTGATATCCTTCAATGTCTATCTCATCCATAAAACTTATGTACAACAAGATGCTACAACAATATATTGAGCTTCTATAGTGGATAAGGAAATTGAGTCTTGCTTTTTAATTAACCATGACACCAATTTGCAACCAAGAAAGAATGGACCACCACTAGTAATTTTTCCATCATCAACACAACCTACCCAATCTACATATGTATAAGCACTTAGTGTAAAATCAGTATCCCTAGGATACCATAAGCCATAATCTAGAGTTCCATTCAAATATCTAAATATCCTCTTAATAGCTGCAACATGTGTTTCTTTAGGATCTTCTTGAAATCTAGCCACAAGGCAAACTGCATGCATGATATCTAGTCTGGTAGCAATTAAATACAACAATCTTACAATCATTGAACTATATTTTCTCTGATCAGCCTTAGGTGAATCATCATCTTTACTCAATTTGTAGCATGTCACCATAGGAGTGCATACTGGTCTGGAACCAATGGATCCCAAACTTCTTCAACATTTTTTTTACATACTTTGACTGTGAAATAAAAATCCCTTTTTCTATTTGATTGATTTGCACCCCAAGAAATAAATTCATCTCACCAAACATAGACATCTCCAACTCTTTTTGCATAAATCTTCAACAAAAAATTTGCACATTGTTTCATTCCCTCCAAAGATAATATCATCAGCATATATGACTACTATCAAGATTTTTTCATTTTCAATTTTGAAATATAAATTGTTATTTGCAGTACCTTTACTAAATATTATTGAATCAAATATATGTCCAACCTTGCATACCAAGCTCTAGGAGATTGCTTCAATCCATATAAAACCCTCTTTAAGTTACAGACCATGTTCAATTGTTCTTGATGGGCAAGGTCGTTGATGTCACAACTTGCATCATTTAATTATTTATTTATCGAATCGGGTGTGTCTCAGAGTAATATACAATAAGGAGGATTCCAAAAATTGGGGGTTTTGCACTATAAATAGTGACTTTGATTTTAGTCAATCTCCCTCGGGAGGCTTCAGGAGCTCTCAAGAGCTCATTGGGAACATAATGTAACAACTATTTCTAAGGATGACTCTAACTTACTGACTAAATAATGCTTATTTAAACTTATTTTAATCTTAGTGACTTAGATTAGACGTTACATTACTCAATTGCAAGTGGTTCATTGGGAGATCTATGAAGTAATTCTAGTTAACTCTAAATCTAGCATACAAAATTTAAAGTGGCTAAACATAAATCTAATTATGTTGCAAGTAATGAACTGTAATCTAGGAAACGTTGAATCTATTTATGCTGCAAAGAATTAAACATTTAAATCTAGAAAGCAATAAAACTAAACTCCCAATAACACATTTCAATTTAGCTTCGGCTCTATCCTTACATTAGTCATGATTACTGATTCTTCTACAACTAAATTCATTTAATGAAATCTACAGTGAATGATCTAACTCTGATCTACAGTAGAATGATTTAACTAATTCAAATGATAGTAATCTAATCTGAGTAAATATAATTGTTGAGCATTGATTAACAAGAATTGTAGTGTTAACATTTAACCAATTATCACAAAAAAAATTAACTTAACCAAATGACAATGACACAGGATCACCTCCTTCAATCGAGAGGGCCCTACTCTTCCTCTAGTGGGTCCTTCACACAATGATTTAGATCAACCTTCTATTTTCATTCGAATTGGCCAAAATTGGCGAGTAAAACAAGAGTACAACCATTACAGTATTCAACAAGATATTGACTAACTCCAAATAAACCTAAGGACAAATATTTATAATAATATCCTTATTTTGAATTCAAAACAATGGTGCTAGTTTCCATATTATAGAGTACAAAGATAAATGAAACTCTAACTGAGAATATCAAGAGAATCTCGCATTATTCTAGCTGTAGTAGCAGTTCCTAGAATCGACAATGAGAGCCAATTCAGAATTATAGTAGTTCAGGATCTTTTTGGAGCCCTTAGGAGCCTGATTAGCACTATGTTGTTAAATTGTCTAATAGATTTAGCTCACAATCAGCATTGAAGTGCCTGCACGAAATCCTCAAAGATATATTGCATTTATGATAGCAGATGTTTCAATTTGCACAATCATCTCTTTATTAACACAACTAAAAGATGCACATTTAATGTAAAATATCATATCTAATATATTCATCAATTTAGTCAAATATAAAATAAAACAAGAAAACATTAAACATATTATCAACCGCCATAATAATCTTTTAATAACATAATAAAGTCTTTTAAGTTTATAAAATTTTAATAAAAACATCATTCTTGAGCATTCATCATCCTCCCCCTCTTGATGTAAACCATGTCCTCATGGTTGAGGGTCTAGAAAATCTTTGTTCTTAGCCACCAGCTAGGTAACTATGTCTTCCATTTTAACATCATGTTGCACATACTCTAAGAACTTTCTTTGACAAGCATACCCATTCATCCTTTCAATTGCTTGCATCCACTCTCTTAGACCTTCCCCAATGAAATACGGTGGTGCATCAAATGCTAGAGCTGGCATAATGATAAGAGGATGCCTAAACCTCATACCTACCCACTTTGCCTGTTGCTCTTCAATAATATCAATTATTAGTCTTATTTTGGTAAGGCTCCAAGTTATTTTCCTGGGTGAAATAGGTTATCTTCTCCTCAGCTATGGTGGGATACTTTTGAATCTATCTTTGGTTGTGCTTTGAGCCCTCATTGGTAGATGATCTTGAATCCTTTTGAAGACTTGGATACTCTCACTCAGGTTTCTTATGTAGATAGGAGCTATATTTTCTGATGTGGCCAAGAATCTAAAGTGAGCTCTATAAGGTCTGGACCATGGAACTTCATTCCTCATTGGTAACCCAAGTTTCAATTTTGCTTCCTTGTATTGAGTGTCCCTGTGTTCCCATTCTACTTGATTTTGCAGCAATGAAACAAAAGATCTAATTTGAAGTTCCCCTATGAAAACATTGAGGAAGGAATCTGGAAAGTCTCCAAGTAAAAACCCATTCTGAAAGTACTCGCACATTTGATTTTGGATAGTGGGGTGACTATTGAAGAAATCCTCAAGGAATTCCCTATCATCTTCATAATTTGTTTTTCTTTTGAGTAGCAGTTGGTTTATTTTCTACTGAAGAAACCTTTACCTCAGAAAGAGTGCATAAGATCTTGAAGGTTTCCTCATTGACAAAATTGCACAAGACAACTCCACTATCTGTTGTAATCTTCCATTCATTTCATCCTTTTCTCTTTCCAACTGTTGGTTCTGATTTATCAATTGCTCATTTTCATGTTTGAGCTTCACAACAGTTAATGAAAGATGTATGCTTGGGGTAGATGATGTAGAAGCTTCATATGATTGCAACATATTGGAATGTTGCATAAGCTAATGTGATTGTTGCCTTAACTGGTGTTCCTTCTACTGCAACTCTGCCCTTAGTTTCCCTATTTCCTCTGTATTGAACCTAGCCATTTCTTCTACCCTGGCTAATGCCTGAGCATTAAATTGTTGCATGGTTTTTGCTATTTCATTCAGTTGTCCTTGCAGAGTGTGCTCTTTCTCAACCATTTCTTTCTCTAATTGCTTTGTTTTACTAACAAAATTTTGCAATTCCTCCTCCTTCCTTCTCAATTTTTCTTCAAGGAATTCTATTCTCCTCCTTTCCTCTTCCAATTCTACCTGTATCCTTGACATAGCCATAGATTTTTCTATTTCATTTTCTTCTTCTGACTCTTCCTCCTCCTGCAATTGAGTGGATTTTTCTTGCTCAGTCATTGGTTCCTTTCCCTTTCTTCTTACAACAATTGGAGATTGTGGGGGATACTTTTCAACTTCCTCTTCCTCATACTCTGTTGAGGCCTCCCTCTCCTCAGATTGAGAGTTAAAAGACTCTCCAATAAGTGTTATCTCAGGAGACAAAAGTGGGGCTTCAGGAGGATTGGGAGGTTGCTCAGGTAACTGTTCAGGTGGTTGGTTTTCCTCACTGACTTCAAAATTTTCCTGCTAGCCTTCAAAAGTTGGGGTTTCTTCAGGAGTTGAAACAACATTCTCAACTATGCTAGTGTTTTCTTCCCTTGTGTCTTGTTTCCTCTTTTTTGTGTGACTACAGGTTACCCTAACAGATTCTTGTGACTTCCTCTTTTTCTTATGCTTCTTCTTCTTTATACTAGAGGACTCTCCTTTCACCAATTGTTTTGCGGACCCCTTTGTGTTTTTCCCTTTTTTCTTTTTAACAAGCGCAGACAAATATTCTAACCACCCCTATTTACCAGTCTCCTTCTTTAAGAAGTGGTGCTTAATTATGAGGTATACTAAGCCATGATACTTAATAGAAGACTCTCCTCTAGATTTTACCCTAGCTACCATGAAGGAAATTTGGGAAAACAAGAACACAGGAAAATTGATTTTAGTGGAAGGGTTTGCATTGCCATACCTCAAATGCATTAATAAACACATCCCTGGACCCAATACAACACCATATTGTCCTTCACAGGTGAATAATTTCATAAGCCAAGTTACTGCAGTTTGCCATGGTTCTCCAAACTGTTGCATGAAATTCCTCTTGGCTCTCCTTTATGTAATAAAATCTCTAGCCTTTTCTCAGGTTCTTTGCAAAACGCCACCACTAAATCTTCATATTTCATGTGCCCTTTTTCCACTGGCTTTCCTTCAATAGGAATTCTAGAAATTTCACTTGTAATTTTCGAGGTTACCTCAATTACTTCATCCCGGACTCTAGTTACATTCACATGAAATTTTCTCATGAATTCCTCAACTAACTCCTGCTAGAATCCCTCATACTTCAAGACAAAATCCAACCACCCAACTTCCCTTAACAGTCTTTAAGTCTTAGGGTCGAGAATGAAATTCTTTGGTTCAACATTTCGTTTATTCCCCATTGTGCTCTGTTCTACAACTATGTTAGAAGAAAAATGACTTAGCTAAATTGAGTAAAACATTGAATGGAACATTTTCCAACCACAACAATTTTTAGAAATATTTCATATCAATCACACATGCCATTTATCAATTCATTTACTCATCTGGATGATCCGCACACCACCATCCTATACTTCATATTTACTATTTGTAATTTTAGCGGCATGTTTGACATCAATAACCTGCTTGATGTGGATGTGGGAAAACTCACAAGTAACTATCATTATTACTATAGTCTTGTCAAATCACCTTTTGATTCTTCTGCCAGATTTGGAATAATTAAACCCATTTATTATGTAATTAATAACTCTTTTGGCGGAGAGTTCTATGCTAACACCTACTTTATTTTAAATCATAAAAGCTAAATCGAAAAGACAATATTGGAAAATGATATTCACAATAAATGTGTACCTTTTAATAAATGCTACAATTAATTTGAGTGCATTAATTAACTCGGTCGACATTTGATTCCAATGAATTAATTAAAGTAAAGCATGAAATTAAAGTGAAGGTAACTGTTGGAAACTTAAGATGTCCTCAAGAGCTCTCAGGAGCTCTCAAGAGAAAACTGAAGTTGATCCAAGAAGACTGCCATTTATGGTTTTCAGCCATTCCTTAAAAACAAATTCTCTTTTTTTAATTTTTTTTTTTAAATTTCTATTTTTAGAGAGATAAACCGTCATTTACTAGTTTTCAGTTTATCCTCTTTATTCAAAAGTCAAACCGCCATTTGTTGGTTTTCAATCTACCTTTTGTTCAAGCCTTTCTCAAAAGGTTACTTAAGATCACACTCCCAAATGGAAGGAATATCTTCCATCAAAAAATGTTCAATTATGTGTTCTATTTCTGACAATAACTCTTCTTTTGATTTAGGTTTGTGATATATTTTCAACCTATGGCCATTAACTAGCATCACCCTTTTATCACCATCAATAGGCACCAACTGAACAATTCCATTTTCAAAAACCTGGTCAATCTCGTATGGTCCTAGCCACCTTGTGTGGAATTTCCCTTGAACTCATGAAATCTGGAATCAAACAACAATGCCCAATCTCCCTTTTGGAATCTCCCGGTTACTATATGTTTGCCATGCCATTATTTCCTCTGCTTCTAAATCATTTCAGTATGTTGAAGAGTCTCCATCCTCATCTCATCCAACCGGTTTAGTTGTAAGTGTATACACCTAAAAACGGTCTGGATAATCTAATTAATTAAATACGATTTATTTGATTAATTAACCTTTTATTCTTCTACTATTAAATAAATAAAAATATTTATTTATATAGTTCACTTTTAATTCTTCAATCTGTATTATATTATTTCTTCCTAATTAAATAAACAAAATTAATGCTTTATTTTATTTAATTATCATTATTATAATTCTTCTATCAATTATCATATTTCTTCCATATTTATTTGATAAACATAGACTTCTAAAGTTTGTTTTATTAAATTAAATATCCTCTTTCCTAAATTGAATAAATCCAAAATATTCAATTAAATCTAAATATTCAATTCTACAGCTAATCATATCTACCTACCAAATTAGATATGATATGTCTAATTTAATTCATCTCAACCTTCACAGGAAAAGTTGGAGACAAATTGGAGACAAATTTGCAGGCAACTCCTTCATCTTCTTCCATTGATTTTTCCTATTATTTGGTCAAGTGTTTTTGTGGGGAGGAACAATCTCCATAATCAGCTCCATATCCTTCATCCTTCACCATTGAATCCTCAGGATTGAATCCTTAGGATTGAATCCATACCTCTTCTTTGTTGCCCCTTCATAAATATGCTGCCTGAAATCTATAAATACAACCCCATTCTACAAGAAAAGGATCCTCAACTTTGTGCAATCTTACTCTGCAGAAATAGCATTAGAGCAATAGCAATAGAAAATCATCTTAGAGTAGAATCAATATCATGGATTTTCATTTAGCTACATCTTAGTTTACAATAGTTTCTTTTATCAGCTTCATGTCAATTTAGATTACAGTAGCATCAATATCATTCAATCATCATCATATAGGATTAGATTCTTGCATTATAACAGCATCTCATTCTCTAGATTGGCATTTTAACAGTCACAATGCTTACCAAATCTGAGAGCCCTGTGATTTAATAAATATTTGGAGATAGAGACCAATATCACACTTTCAGGAGTTTTAGTGTTTTAATTAGATTAATTTCTATTGAATCTCTAAATATAATGTCTTATTAAGAAGTGTTTAGTTTTTTACTTATTAACTTATTCCACACTTACATTTTTGGCACCCACAGTGGGGCCCAAACCCCATTTTTAACATTTTTTTATGAAAAAGTGTTCTCGCAGGATTCTGACGGGTTTGTTTTAGCGTGATCGAGAAATTCTCTGGTGCATCCACCAAATATTCCAGCACATCTGAGCACTATTCCAGCGCATCCATCGAATATTCTAGCGTGTTCGACAACTATTCTGGCACATTAGAAGTCTATGTTTCACCAATCAGGGAGTTTTCTTTCGACACATAGACCTACTATTTTAGCACGTTCATTAATTTTCATAGCGCATAAATTTTCTTTGGCACATTTAATAACTATTTTAGTGCATCTAATAACTGTTATGGTGCATTTGGTTACTTTTGCAAAATTTTACAAATTTGAAGTCTAATCACTATTTTCTATGTTCCAGGTACAAAATATGCTTGTCAAAGATAGTTGCTGGAAAACATATGCCGGTCAAAGAAAAAACTCATAGAAACTACTAATGATGTTTTCAGGGATTTAAGTTTATTTATTTTCTTTTCCTTTGGTTAAAATAGTGCATATAGATTAATTAAAGAAATAGTTTGAACCCCATGTTTTCTGTGTTTCGAAAGCAATAGGCCTATGCTCTCCCCTTAATTGGGTGATCAAAATGCTAGACTTGCTATTTCCACTTTATTAAATCCTTTAGAAGGCCTGTCGTAGTGGGAAAAAGTACTCACCCTACAAGAACGACCTAAGTGGGAACAACCAAAGCCAGGTTTTCCAACCAACTCTAATCAAAAGTGAATTTGGGGAAACCCACAATTCAATTGAAGTGTGGAAGATAACCATCCCCAAAATCTTTGTTCTAAAGATTGGGAGGTCTCTTGAGGGATTTTATCAATTACCACTCCGAACAGATACCCTATCTACAAAATTTAGTGTAGAATCCAACTGTGTCAGTTTCTGAACATTTCTTATATCACGGTGCAAGGGGAGGGAAGAATCTACCCCCAAGACACTCACCATATAACTATCAAAGACCCTGCCCAAAAGTGGAGGATTCAACTTTGGCTAAGACTCGGGAAAGGCAAAAACACGAGCACCTTCTAGGGGGTGACAAGGCTGTGTGAGATGAAATAGTTGCAAGCTATGGGCTGTGATATTCTAAGTGACCTACTTGAGATAGAAAAGTGCTTGAACTATATGCATTTGTGTCAAAACCTGTGAAAATTGAAAGAATCAGACCGGATTCTAGAACAATCACTACATGTTTAATGCATAGAATCTGAAACAACTATTTATAATTTGGCTTAAGTGTGTGAAGTTATTTTCAAAGGTATCATCCAAATACATCATCAAAATCTGATATTTTACAAGCAAAATACCAATCCACTATCTTCACTGGTTAGAAAATAATACCCTAGAACTAAACATCTTACTGAGAAAAACTAGAACGAACGGAAAAAACTGTGAACATCTTGATAACTTCTAGTTTAGCGCATACCCAGTCTATTTTAGTGCATACATCATATCTTTTAGCATGTGCATAGTTTGTTTTAGTGCATTAACCACCATATTTAGCGCATCCACAGTCCGTTCTAGTGTGTACAACCACTGTTTTAGCACATATGTCATCATTATTTACCAGTATCTTAGTGCATCCACAGTCTATCTTAGCACATATACCTTTTCTGACAACACATACATAGTATCTTTTAGCACGTACACACTCTGTTTTAGCGCATTGACTACCTATTATAGCGCATTCACAGAACAAGAAAACATAGAGCTATTTGAGACTGATAACATCAAAACCAAGATCTTTATCAAAATGAAAACTTTTTCTTAGTCCAAAACAGTGTCTTAAACTTAGAAAGATAGGACTTACAAGTCAAAATTTATCAAATTAATCCAAGATCTTACAACCTTAAAGTGTCTAAACTATCACACAAATTTTGGATTACCACATTAAGTTTCTTTATTAGGATTTTGTCATCCCACAATCAAGAAGCAAAACAAAATAACTAGATTTTTAGCTTAGTCTCATCAATAGAATTTATCATTCTATTCAACTCAAGTAATACCTTGACACTCATCCAAACAAAAAGATCAAAGTTTAGTGAGAATAACAAGCACTTGTATGCCAATCTTGACAAGGTTACAAAGGAAAAAACTTAGAGAAAAGGAAATTGAAACATCAAACACCATGGCTGAAGAAAATCCTTGGAATAGATTACACCAAAATGACAAGAATGAAATAACCCAAGAGGATATTCAAACAACACAACAAGATCCAAATTTCCATAAATTTATGGAAAAAGTCTTAGAACAAGATATGGAAAAACACTTTTGATGCTAGTGGAATCAGGTGCAAAACTTTCAAAATATTTTGATATCAATCGATTAAAAGAAACACCTAGAACAACTGAAACCGAACCACAAAAAACACAAAACACAGATCAAGTAATTTCCCTAACACATCAAATGCAAAAATTGCAACAACAACTTCAAGATATGCAAAAGGGAACCACGAAAAGGTACTCATTATAGGACATTTGTCCTTATCCTTTTGATCCAAGTGTGGACATGATACCGTTTCCTAGACATTGTGAATTCTTGAAATATGACAAGTACAACGGTAAAACAAATCCAATTGACCATGTGAGAGAATTCAGAACCATGAGTTTAGAATTTTCACAAGAAGAAACTTATCTAATGAGTTTATTTCCAAGGAGCTTAGGAGGTCAATGTATGGAATGGTTCTTTAAACTACAACCAGGGATTCAAAATTTTGAAGAACTAGTCAATAGGTTTATCTCACAATTTTCCTTTAATATTCAACATGAGGTAACAATAAAAGACCTTTACAACATGAAAAAAAATAAAGGTGAGACATTCCTCTCATTTCTACAACGATGGTGAAGTTTGTTTTCTAGGTATCCTGGTTCTATACCCGAAGAAGAGAAAATGGAACTATTCATTGACAACCTAACTGATGAAATGAGCTATAGGCTTAAACTATAATGTCCACCCACATTTGAGAAAGTGATTGAAAATGGCCTCAAGATCGAATAAGCTTTGGTCAAAAGAGGGGTGATAAAACATTACAATGAAGGATCAAATAATACAAATTCCTCAAATCACTATGGTAACAAAGACAAGCCTAAGTTTTGGAAAAAGAGTAGAAATACTAGAAACAATGATACTATAAATGACCCACAAAATGTGAAAGCAGTATTTAATTTAATGGCTACTACTGTAAAGACCAATCAAAATAGTGACCAAAACATCAATCAAAGTATCAATCAAAACAACAATCCGAACAATGGAGAATCTAAACCACAATCATATCAAAGATCATCAAACCGACGAAGATTCACACCATTGGGACAAACACTAGAATCAACAATGAGAGAACTTATTGCAAATGGACTTATCACCTTACGTGAAGCAATATTTTGGGATCCAAAAGTAAAACCATCTTGGTGGAATGACATTGACTATTGCAACTTTCATAAAAATAAAGGACACAAAACAAATGATTGTATGGAGTTAAAACATCTAGTCCAAGATTTGATTGATAGTAAAAAGGTATTCATAGAAGGACATCAAACCAACAATGATCATACTATATTTGAGGATCCTTTACCAAATTACGAAAAGGGAGAATCTTCTTCTACAAACGATAAAGGTAAAAATGTCAACTACATTTATGGTGGCACCATCTTTTGTATTTCTGCAATTGAGACTGATGTTGTCATTGATAATAAAATTGATAACATTGGAACCAATGGCATCATACCATTAGATTTGATCCCAAACATAGACACATCCAACAATAAGGTCAATCCCATAAAAATCAGGGAAAAGCAAGACTCCAAATTAGTCAATGTGACAACAAGGGGGCAATCCAGAGTAATATTGAAAGAAGTTTCATCTAAAACTACTACTCCCCCTTCAACTCAATATAACATAGTCGATCAACTGCAAAAAATAACAGCACAAATATCAATATTGGAACTCCTTAAAATCTCACCATCCCATAAGGAGGTTTTGGAACAAGCTCTTGTGGCCACCACGATACCCAAAAAATTAGATGTTTGTCAATTTCAAGCTATGGTGGGACATTTAACCATGTCTCATTGTCTATTTTTTGAACAAGATGATGTATCACTTAATCATTCGCACAATACTGCACTTCACATTGAAGTCTTAATCCACAAACACCATGTCAAATGTGTCTTAATAGATGGTGGGGCTGATTTAAACATTTGCACTTTAAAATTGATCCATGCACTAGGTTATTCTGATGATGCTATTGATGAAAAAAGGAAAATTAAAATAAAAGCCTATGACAAAGAAGAGAGATCCTCCAAGGGATTGATCGTGTTGCCTATTCAAGTAGGACCAATGGTGAAGAATATAGCATGCCAAGTGCTAGAATAAGAGCTAACTTATAATATACTCTTGGGACATCCATGGATTCATGAAATGCAAGTGGCACCTTCAACTTATCATCAGTGTTTAAAATTTCCAGTCAATGGACAAGAAGTAACTATATCAGTTGACTACAATAATCCCCAATATTTAAACATGCTTAAAACAAGTCAAGACACTTTTATACCCCATAATAGAGAAGCAAGCACTTCTGGTTCATCTAACAATGAAAATAAATTAAATGTTGTATCTAAATGGGTTGACAAAAAGGGCCAATCAAAGGATACAAGTGTTGTTGATTCCACTTTATCAAACAATAAGGGTCACCTGAATTCTCTATCACAACAATTTCAAGAAAAGATCCAGTTAACCGACAAAGGCATGGGAGAATATTCTATGGGGAAATCACTATGTCTTTCATAGTTGCTACCATCTCCAAGGTCATATTGAAAATCATCAACAATAACATGACAACCATCACAACCTACCATAGTTCTAGATGAAAGATTTGTAAAAGATGGTACTCTAGAAGATGAATCTGAAGACAAGGCCATCCTCAATTGGCTATACAAAGATGAAGAAGCATCAACATAAGAAAATATCAGCATAAAGACAAATCAGTATGGAAAAGGAAAGGCCATCTTAGAGAAAATGGGGTATGAAGGAATAGGACCTATTGGAAAAAGAAAGGAAGGCGTCATAGAACCCATTCAACCTCTCACACTTTAGCCAAAGGAAAAAACATGATTGGGTTATATAGAGGAAGCAAAACAAGAAATGACTCAAAAAGAAGTTGAAAGAATCCTTCAAATGAGAGGTAGTTTTGAAACAGATTCCAATGAGTATGAGTGGGATCTTTTATCTAATGTAGCATACATAGACATACAATTTGACGTCATAAAAGAGTATGCACCCACACGTGAGGAGGAACAAAGCTCAGGGACTAGACCACTTGTATTTGAATCACAAAATATCAATGACTCAAGTGAGGATGGACATACATCAAGTGAACTAGATGAATTGGAGGAGAGTAATATCATAGACCTTGACATTACCACTAACAAATTTGATAATGTTACTATTGGAACCCTCACTGTCATTGACCTTAGCCAATCTGATGACTTTTTATCCCTAATGCATCTTGAAATTATTGAATGGGAACCAAATGAACCTATTGATGTACCCATTTTTGTGAATGATGATGCTATCATAAATTTCCTTTGTTGTGATGAACCTGACATGAGTTATAATCATAAATCTCATAATGACATGTTCATTCAAGAGGGTGTCAAATCTTCCAGTTGTAAAATAGAAAACAAGAATAATAGATCTACTGGTGAAAATCATTCAATGGCAGCATTAGATCTCGCAAAAGTAAAAATAAAGAACGCATTTGACGGTGAAAACCTCTCTAAGGCACTGAAAGATGGGAGATTTGACACCCTTATAGAGCACTATCATGAAAGGTCATCAGTACTAGTGGAGCCTATACAGTCTATTAATATTGGCACAACAAAAAAGGCAAAGACTTTACATCTGGCAGCATTTATGAATGAATAAGAAAAGCCTGAATTCAACAAATTCTTTGAGCACAAAAGCATTAAATTTTCTTGGTCATACTCTGATATGCCAGGTTTAAATCCGGATCTCTTAATACATCATTTATCTCTACCATCTAGAATTAAACCCATGAAACAAAAACTAAGGAAGATGCATCTGCATATCGCCTTGATGGTCAAGGCTGAGCTAAAAAAGTTGTTAGATGCAGGATTCATCAGATCTATAGATTATGTTGAGTGGATATCTAGTATTGTACCTATGTCTAAACCAAACAATAGTATCAAAATATGTACAAAATTTAGGGATCTCAACAAGGCATGTCCAAAGGATGATTTTCCCTTACCAAACATTGACATCATTGTGGACTTAAAAAATGGACATGCCATGTTATCAATAATGGATGGTTTCTCAGGATACAACCAAATCAAGATAGCACCAGATGATCAGGAGAAAATGGAATTCACATGTCCATGGGGAAATTTTTGCTGGAACGTCATGCCCTTTGGGTTGAAGAATGTAGGGGCCACATATCAATGGGAAATGACCACCATCTTCCATGATATGATGCATACATTTATGGAGGATTAATTGGATGATATCTTAGCAAATTTATATTCCAGAGAAGGACATCTAGAGATCCTGGGCAAGATCTTTACAAGGCTGGAGAAGTTCAATGTTCGATTAAATCCTAAGAAATGTGTCTTTGGTGTTACATCAACAAAACTCCTAGGATACATAGTTTCAGAGAAGGGTATTGAAGTGGATCCCGCCAAGGTCAAGGCTATAATGGAAATGCCACTACCAAAGAATATTAGTCAACTAAGGTCACTACAAGGTAGGATATAGTCAATCAGGAGGTTTATCTCCCAGTTAGATGACAAAAGTCATCCATTTAATCATCTGCTACATAAAAATGTCTTGTTCAAATGGGATCAAGGGTGTGAAACAACTTTCAATCAAATAAAACAATATCTGATGTCACCATCCATACTCATTCCACCTACAGAAGATAGACTTTTATTATACATTGCAACAACAAACATTTCTTTAGGAGCACTGTTGGCACAAGAAGATCATGAGGGAAGAGAACAAGCTATTTACTATATTAGCAGGACTCTGAATGGCTATGAAATAAATTAAACCTTCATCGAAAAGGCTTGTTTGGCGGTGGTATTTTCTACCCAACAGTTGTGGCATTACATGTTGACTCACACAGTTAGGCTCATGGCAAAGATTGATCCATTAAAATGTCTACTCAGCAAGGCTACTTTAACAGGCAGACTAGCCAAGTGGGTCATGATTTAAGTGAATTTGATATCTAGTATGTGGATAGGAGAGCCATCAAAGGTCAAGTGATTGCTGAACAGTTAGCTGAAGCTCCATTAATTGATGATCGTCCTATGCCAATTGAGCTCCTTGATGTAGAAATTCTTACTGTGACAACAAAACAATGGAGGATTTATTTTGATGGATCATACATGCAACGAGGGTCTGGTGCGGGAATACTATTTGTTACACCTCAAGGACACACCATCCCAAGGTCCTATAGACTCATGTTTCCATGTACCAATAATGTAGCTGAGTATGCGACACCAATCATTGGCATCAAGGTAGCAATTGAATGGAAAATCACAGAGCTACAAGTATATGGAGATTCACAACTAGTCATTTATCAAGTAAATGATGAATATCAGATGAAATATGAGAATTTGATGCCATATAAGAAGCTGATGGACGATCTCAAAAATTACTTTGTAGTTATCAAATTTGAGAAAATTCCAAGGGAAGAAAACAAAGCTACAAATGCTATGGCGATAATTGCTTCTCTCTTGCAGTTGCCAAAAAAATGTGGTCGTTATGAGTTTATGGTAGAAAATGTGTCTAATCTTGCTTATGATAGTCCTGAATCACAAACCATATGCTATTTAGATGATGTTGACTCCTAAATCTATGGAAAGACTTATTCTTACCTAAAAGACAATATCCTTCCTCCCGATCTTTTCAAAAACCAGAAATGCATCTTCATCCGTCAAACCGCTCGACATACCTTAATAGCCTACATACTTTACCATCGAGGTCTAGATGGTACTCTTCTCTGGTGTCTAGAACATAACAAATCTGAGACAGCCTTATGTGAGGTTCATGAAGGTATTTGTAGAACTTAATCAAGTGGGCTAACTCTAGTTAAGAAATTCCTCCATTTGGTGTATTACTGGCCAAATATGGAGGAGTCCTTTCGGTTTGTTAATAAATGCAAAAAGTGTCAGATCCATAGTAACCTAATCCACGCACTAGCACAAGAATTGCAACCATTTACTTCAACATGGCCCTTTTGTTAGTGGGGACTAGACATGGTAGGGAAAATTAATCCATCTTCATCCAATGGACACAAGTTCATAATCGCAACAATGAAATAATTTACAAAGTGGATAGAAGCAGTTCATTTAACAACAATCACTGGAAAGCAGATCTCTTCTTTCATACTGAATTACCTCATCTGTCGGTATGGCATACCCCAGTCCATTATCATAGACAATGTTAGACCTTTTAAAAATCAGGATGTACATGAACTATGTGAAATGTTTCACATCCAACATCATTTTTCAGCAGCATACTATCCTCAGGGAAATGGCCAAGCAGAGGCCTCCAAAAAAATAATTCTAAAAATTATAAAGAAAACAATCAATGATGTTGGACGTGATTGGCATAGTCAACTAAACCCTGCTCTGTGGGCATACTGACTAGCATTAGAACACCTATAGGAGCTACAATATATGCCTTGGTATATGGATCAGAGGCCATACTACCCATTGAGGTTGAGATTCCCTCAATCTGTGTGTCACTGAAGGGAATTATTTTAGATGAGGAATACAGAGTGTCTAGACTTCAAGAACTGGAACTATTGGATGAACATCGTCAACAAGCTATAAATCATTTGAAGGCATACCAACAAAGAATGTATAGGAGCTACAATCAGAGGGTAAAGCCTAGAGTCTTTCAGATTGGTGACTTGGTCCTAAAGGAAAACCCTAGAAATCAATAAGATAGAGAAAATAAAGGGAAATTTGAACCTAACTGGCTAGGCCCTTTTGTTGTCATATTAGTCTATGGATCAGGAGCCTATCAACTATTAACACCTAAAGGGGATCTATTCGATGAACCTATCAACATTATCCATCTTAGAAAATTCTACACCTAAATCACCCAGTGCACGATTCAAGTCCTAGAAAATAGTTTCCTTGATGAAAAACCTAGCAAACAGGCATCTTGGTAATAGGGAAATACAAAAACAAAAAAAATGAAAAAATGAAAAAGAGAGAAAAATACAAAAAAGTCATAAAGTCTAAAAAAGTGTAATAAAAACATGTAGCGAAAACCTCAAAATAGGCACTACTTGTGATTTAAACTAGCTTTTCCATCTATTAGAGGCATTTCATGGTCGTTAACTTTCACCATCATTTCCATTCAATATCATATCATTGCATCGTGGTCATGTCTCACCCTAGCTTGGGGGAAAAATCCTGAACTCACTGGGGACAATAAACTGGAGCTTAATCAAATAGACAAACAACTGAATGAAAACACAGTAAACCCAATTATCACAATGGAACACAACATTGAACATACATCAAACATCTGAACATTTCATGAAATCAACCATCCACAACAACACAACTGAAATCAAAATCAAATCAAGATGAACTTTAGGTGGATGATACTCTTTTGAATTATGATTTTATCCCTATATGCTTGAATGTTCTACAAGTTGTACTTTGATTTGTTGTTATCATTTCTTTGGAGCAACTCGATGATGTATTGAACTAGAGAAACTAGGAAGGAGAATAATATTTTTCTTTGTCCGCTATTTTTGAATTAATCATTTATTGTGTGAATTATCACGAGATGTGCTCTACAAAGTATCACTGATGACATTCAGAATTCACACACTATAATGATTCAATTCTTGTCTATTTACACAAGAAATGTCTAGGTCATATCGGTTTAATTATACCTAGATTCTTGTGTTTCACTTGCAATAACAAAAATCATGAAAGTAGTACTCAGGTCATCATGGTCTAACTCATACCATTGATGCTTGTACTCACTTTCAACATTTTAAAGACTCAATGATGATAAAAAGCATGAGAAAAAGACTGTTAAGGTGACAATTTTGCATATAGATTTGCATAGTAGACTTAGATGGCATTTATGCTAGTTTTACATATGTAGAGTATTTTTGTTCCAAAGATGGGTAATCAATTCATAAACGATGTTTAATTTCCTTATTAATGGATTGAGTATACTTGACGTTAACAAAAACATCATCATTATCATATAGTTGCATAATCATTTTCATTACATTCATAAGAAAACATTATTATAACATTTCATCATCCATACATTTCATCAAATAATTTGCATTAATCATTTCATTTAGTCATTTGTGCATCACATCATAAAATTGCATGAGAAAAACTATAAAAAACAAATCTCTATATAAGATGCATTTTCCTTCATCCATTTATCATATCATAAAACATACATTAAAGGCATCATTATAGTCATCATTCATTCATCCATCTCTTATATCATATATCAGCATTACTCATCTATCATTGAAAAATCACATCCACAATCATCCATATGGTTAAATTGTCATATAATCATGATACACATCATCATCATACATCTATCAATCTATGTAAATAACTCATACATCATGCATCCATACATCATCATTATTCATATAATCACAATTTGAACATCATACATGGAACATCAAAACATCATAGCATATCACATGATCATTAAATGCATCCATAATAGTATCATATAGATAATCACATAGCATATAGAACAAGGAAATTAAATGCATCCATCATAAAACCATATAGAGCATATATAGATCGATCAATCCACCCCATATCATATAGATCTCAAAAATCATAATATCAAGTATACAATGAAGTCTGAAATAAAAGGAGATACAACATCAAAAATGGTTGTGAATCAAAATCTGGGGTATACATAATGTCTCAAGTATCATGAACATCACAACATGCAGCTAAGTGGTGCTACCTCCTGAAGGTGTAGACATATCTAGACCAGTTTGTCTACCACCAGACATACCAAGATCTCTCGAATCTCTTTGTGGAGGCTGAGTCACACCTGCACTAACAGTCCTAGAATGGGTCCAACTTGATCTAGACTATGCGTAACTGACTCTCTTCTCAGAGGGAACAACCTCATGATAACGACCTCTATAAATATCTGCCTCTTTTCCCACACGAAGAAAATCTTGCATATAATCACCCACGATAGTCCCATCTACTAATCTATGTAGTCTCTCAGTGGTAGTCTGTGCCTACTCGACAACTTGTCAGGCTACATCCTGCTCTGTTGTCAAAGTGGTAATCTATGCCTATGCAGTTTCCAACTATCCCTATACCTGTGAAAGAGCCTGTGTATGAGCTTGGGCCTAGGCCTGCATCTAAGTCTGAGTTTGTGCTAGCAAACCCTGAGCCTGTACCAACTGCCCCTGTAAAGTCTGTACCTACACTTGTAAACTCACAATCTGAGTCTGATGATGCTAAGATGGTACACCAATATGCACACATTGCTCAGAAGGTGCTACCAAATATCACCTCTTATGAGGCACCATAAACTCTCACACATCAACACCTCCACCCGACTCACCATCACTATCCTCCCCCTCCTCCTCATCACTATCATCTCCCTCATCATCCCCACCACCACCTCCTCCATCATCACCTCCTCCCTCATCAACACCATCATCATCATCTCCTTCCTCGTCATCACTATCCTCCTCCTCCAAAGGTAAGGGCACTGGCTCATCAAGAATAGTAATCCATGGAAAGGGATGTAAAATCAGATACTCTAGATAATCTACTATGACAAGATCCTTAGTAATATCAGGATGAATGTCCCAAAATATAGGCTATAGATCCTGGTACTCCTGAACAATGACATCATATGAGAGACACAATCCCCAATCTGCAACATCTATCTGTCGATGACCATAATGAGCAACACCCTGAGGCATCCCCTATACAATACCATACTATATGAGCACCCTCCTGAGTAGAAATCTCTTCAACACCCAATGAGTCTGACCAATCAGTAGCAATGACTGAGCAAGATATAGCATCTGAATATCATCATCATCCCAGTGCTCGCAATCGAGATAAGGTCGCCATGTGACAACCTCAACATCATCTAATACTCTCCTCCAATGCTCTAACTTACCCAGTCTAGGCTGAGTAAGACAACTTGTATAAATATGCACATAAGACCTCATGGCTGGTCTTTGTCTCACCATCATTGGATGTGTAACAACTATATGTTCCCATGCCCACACCTGTAATAGAGTAACCCCTACCGACAAACTACGACCTTAGAGATAGACAATTGAGTGTAAATCATGATAAAGATGGGCAAGAATACACATGCCCATGCATAGGTGGTACCATGCACAATCATACTCTCTAATGCATGAACCCAGCCAGCATAAAGTCCCTTTGACCTGCAATCAGGACAAAGGAACCCTCCAATGAAACCAACAAGAACTGAAGGTAGGGTAGCATAAGCATCAACCATCTCACACCATGTAATCTCATACCCAAAAATATGATCATCTTGAAAAAATCTGCAAAGAGCATCAGTCCCACCTTGCTCTATAGAATCATATAACACCAGGTCACCGATGACAAGAATCCTCAAAATCCGCCATACATCCTCAAGAGTGACGGGTCATCTCACCAATATGGAGGTGTAAGGTATTAAGTTCGCTATGCCACCTCTCTATTAGGGCTATCAGGAGACCCTGATTAATCCTAATATGGGGCATATATGAGAGACGCCAAACCACAATGTGTAATCGCAACTATCTCAGGCTGCACTAGTTGAGGTATCAAATCGAAAGTCCTAGGAACCCTCTCACAAACCTAGCGGTTTGTCAAAGCCTCCTATCATCACAAAAAAAAATTGAAATTCATAAATCTTTTGTCAAATCATCAAACATCAATCAACCTATCAAATCTAAATAGCTTTGGTGAGACTTTGATCACATCTCGTGAGAAATCATCAAATTAACCTCACCTATCATGAGGTTAATTATCGTCATCAATCATAAAACCTCACCTATGATGAGGTTAAACATCATCTACTCTACGGAGATCATCAATCATATCAACCAATGGCTGACATGATCAAAATTTGACAAAATCAAGGACAAAATTGATAAAATACAACATTTTGACTTAGATGCGCCAAAAAAATGTTTTGATGTGCTAGAACATTCCATGCACCATTTTAGTGTGTCAAAGCACTAAAATAGGTGGTCAATACAATAAATTAATGGACATGCCATTTCATTTGACCAACACGCTAAAACAGGTGGCCAATGCGCCATATTAGCCTATGTACCATCTTATCTTGCCAATGCGCTACAAAATATGTCCTAGGCGCTAAACCATTTGATGTGCTACATTAGCCTATGGACACACTAAATTATCTTATCCAGATGCTAAAACTATCCATGCACTATTTTATCCTACATGCATGCTAAAACAACAAATCTATGCGCCACTTCGGGCCTTTAATGTGCTAAAAGAATTCAAATTTTTGAAAATTGAATTAAACGCACGAGATTTAAAATGCATGAAAAAACGAAGAGGTTCATAGGTACATACCGAAGGTCCATACATGGCTGGGTGGTTGTGTCAACACACATGCTCAAAATGGTGAGTGTGGTAAGGAATTGGCATCTTGCTCCAAATTACTCAAAATCACTCTCTCTCAAATTTTGAAAACTCAACATGCATAAATGAATTCAAAATCCCCCTTTTTAGCTTTTTAATAGGTTAATTAAAGGGATTTTAGTGGGATTTATTTATTTTAAGTATTGGAGGATTAATTGAAACTTCAACACAGGGGCATTTTCACAACTATTTGTCGAGAGATAAATTATTTCATCATCAAATCTTTATCAATTCATTAGAAATTCATGAAAAATCATAAAAATTCTAAAAATTCCAAAAATTCCAAAAGAAATAAAAAAATCATCAATTTATCTCCCGAGGGGGCATATATCCATCATCACAGCAAAATCAACATTTGTGGCATAACTAGAAAATTTTCATCGATACTAGCAGCAAAAAAATTTTCTTTGAAGCAATGCATAAATACATCACTTCAAAGAGGGGAAAAATGTATACACCTAAAAATGGTCTGGATAATCTAATTAATTAAATACAATTTATTTGATTAATTAACCTTTTATTCTTCTACTATTAAATAAATAAAAATATTTATTTATATAGTTCACTTTTAATTCTTCAATCTCTATTATATTATTTCTTCCTAATTAAATAAACAAAATTAATACTTTGTTTTATTTAATTATCATTATCATAATTCTTCTATCAATTATCATATTTCTTCCATATTTATTTAATAAACATAGACTTCTAAAGTTTGTTTTATTAAATTAAATATCCTCTTTCCTAAATTGAATAAATCCAAATATTCAATTAAATCTAAATATTCAATTCTACAACTAATCATATCTACCTACCAAATTAGATATGATATGTCTAATTTAATTCATCTCAACCTTCATAGAAAAATTTGGAGACAAATTGGAGACAAGTTTGCAAGCAACTCCTTCATCTTCTTCCATCAATTTTTCCTATTATCTAGTCAAGTATTTTTGTGGGGAGGAACAATCTCCATAATCAGCTCCATATCCTTCATCCTTCACCACTGAATCCCCATGATTGAATCCAAACCTCTGTTTTGCTACCCCTTCACAAATATACTACCATGAATCTATAAATACAACCCCATTCTATAGGAAAAGGATCCTCAACTTTGTGCAATCTTACTATGTGAAAATATCATTAGAGCAATCAAGCATTTGAGCAATAGCAATAGAAAATCATTTTAGAGTAGAATCAATATCATGGATTTTTGTTTAGCTACATCTTAGTTTACAATAGCATCAATATCATTCAATCATCATCATATAGGATTAGATTCTTGCATTATAGCAACATCTCATTCTCTAGATTGGCATTTTAACAGTCACAATGCTTACCAAATCTGAGAGCCCTATTATGATTTAATAAACCTTTGGAGATAGAGAGCAATATGATGCTTTCGGGAGTTTTAGTGTTTTAATTAGATTAATTTCTTTTGAATCTCTTGATATAATGTCTTATTAAGAAGTGTTTAGTTATTTAATTATTTACTTATTCTACACTTATAGTAAGACTCTCTTTTCTTCTTCTTCAGATAAATTAATGTCAACATCTAAAGCTGTCCTCAGTGTCTACAATTCAAACTCGATTGGCATAACTGGAGCCTTACCATATACCAATTCACATGGGGAAAACCCAGTGGTAGTCTTCCACGTGGTGTTATACACCCAGATTGCTTCATCCAATCTTTATGCCCAATCTGTTTTTCTCAATGACACAATTTTTGTTAGAATATTCTCTAACTCCCGATTGGTAACCTCCACTTGCCCATTCACCTATGGATGATACAGAGTAGACTTTCTATGTTTCATTTCATATTTTTGCATGAAATATACCATCATTGAGGACATGAACTACGGTCCTTGATCAAAAAATATTTCCCTTGGTGCACCTAACCTTTGAAGAATATGCTTGTATAGGAAATCGGCCACCTTGTCTTCTCTTGCTGCTGGTAGAGCCTTTACTTTTTCCCACTTTGTAACATAATCCATGCAAACTAGAATATAGTGCTGTCCTTTATGCACCAAACCTTTGAAGAATATGCTTGTACAAGAAATTGGCCACCTTTTCTTCTCTTGTTGCTGGTAGAGCCTTTACTTCTGCCCACTTTGTAACAATCCATGCAAACCAGAATATAGTGTTGTCCTTTGGAAGGCGGATCAACAAGTCCCACAAAATCAATGCCCCACTTTTCCAATGGTTCAAGAGATATTTGAGGTTGTAGTGGCATCTCCATTGTCGGTGTCGGTCTGCCCATGTGTTGACACTCATCACAATGTTTCACAAAGAATGAAACATCCTTCGTCATAGTAGGCCAGAAATATCTGGTTCCTAAGAGCTTATGAACAGTCCTGATCACAGAGTAGTGTCCTCCTTCCGGATCATGATGACATGCATGTACTACATCAGACATCTGTCTCAGCAACACACCTACAAAGAATATGGTCAAGACACATTTTAAATAATAAACCATTAATCCACTAAAATATGGAACTCTCATGAATTAACCTCTTCTTTTGTTTAAAACTGAAATGACTAGGGCACTTCCCTGTTATGAGGTAATTTTCAATGTCAAAAATCCATGGAGGGTGTATTGATATTGAAAATAATTGTTCATCTAGGAACATATCATCCACTGGTTCCTGCTCACCCTGTAAAACAATTCTTAACAAGAAATCTGCAACAACATTATCCTTGCTAGGTTTATCTATTATTGTTATGTCAAATTCCTATAACAATAACAACCATCTTATGATCCATACACCTACCACAACCTTGTTCATGAGATATATTATTGCAGCATGGTTTGTGTAGATGAATACCTTATAACCTGTAATATGTTGCCTAAATTTGTTAATTGCATAAATCACAACCAAAAATTCCTTTTCAATGGTTGTATAGTTTCTTTCTACAGGATTTAAATTTTTGCTAATATAATAGATTCCATGCATTGAATCATTGTCATATTTTTTTCCTAACACTGCACCAATTGAAAAATTAGAAGCATCATAATGGATATGAAATGACACTCCCCATGTAGGTCCTTTTATGATTGGTGAAGTAGTTAAGGCCTGTTTAAGTTTCTCAAAAGACTGTTGAAAATCATCCGTCCATAAGAATTTTGCATCTTTCTTGAGTAATGAAAATAAAGGCTCAATAATTCTACTAAACCCTTCTATGAATCTCCTATAGTACCCAAAATTCCCAAGAAAACTATGAACTCCTGTTTGATTTGTTGTGATTTCAATATTTTGTATAATTTCAACTTTCTTAGGGTCAACTTTAATCCCTTGTTTTGAGATATGATGTCCAAGTACAATTCCTTCTGTCATCATCAAAGAATATTTTTCATGGTTTAGAGATAACCTATGGTCTTTACACCTCTTCAAAACTTTTTTTAAACTTTCAAGATCTTCCTCAAATGTTTGTGCATGGATCGTGAAATCATCCATATACACCTCTACACATGAGGTTGTTAAATCAACAAAGATAGCTACAACAACTCTTTGAAAGGTAGTTGGTGCATTACATAGCCCAAATGGTAAAACTGTATAGGAATATGTACCCCAAGGATAGGTAAAAGTAGTTTTATCCTAGTCCTTAGGAGCCACTTGTATCTGGTTGTATCCACTAAAACCATCCAAGAAGGAGAAATAACTACTGCTAACAAGATTATCAAGAACTTGGTCAATAAATGGTAAATGAAAATGATCCTTTTTGGTGGCTTTATTTAATTCTCTATAATCAATACACACAGGCCACTTACCATTATTCCTTAGAATAATAACCAATGGGGAAACCCATTGACTATTGGATATTGGATAGATAAATCCTACTTTGATCAGTTTTTCTATCTCCTATTTGACAAGATCTCTTAGAACAGGATTGATCCTTCTCTGACCCTGCCTTACTGGCTTGAAATCCTCTATATAAATATGATGTGTACAAATGGAAGGATGGATTCCTGTCATATTCTTGTATTCCCATGCAAAAGCTTTAGTGTGATTCTCTAAAGTTTTCTTTAATTTCTCTTCTTGTGAAGGGAACAAGGATGAACTAATAAAGAGAGGTTTATTCTCTACCACAATTATTTCCTTGGTTTCATTCTTTGTATCAAGTGGGTCTCCTACAAGTGTATTTAAAGGACAAGGATGGGAATTTTGTTTGTGTAAAATTCCATGACATTCTTTTTGTTTGACTTGTTCAATTTTGTCAAGATTAAGATTCCGCTCCTCACATTCTTCAATGTGTTCCATTAGAGTAACCATTGCCAACTCCATAATACCATCCCCCTCAGACTCCATATCCTCATCAAACCAAGGTTGAGTATTAGATTCAATTGATGGCTAAGAAGGAGGATACAATGACAACTCTTTCTATTTTTTTTCCATTGGAAATGATCATACTACTTGATCTACAGTCTATCAATGCTATAGCTATCACTAACCATGGTCTACCTAAGATATCTGTGTATCCAGAATCTTTCTTCCTAGCTCTAAGAACTAGAAAGTCTACTGGGTAATCTCAAGTGTCAATAGTAACCATGACATCCTCTAAAATTCCCTCAGGTTTAGTAGTGGATTGATCGGCCAATTACAAAACAGTTGTGGTGGGCTGCATCTTTGTCATTCTTAACATTTCAATACTATCAAAGGTGATAACATTAATAGCTGCTCCTAGATCAATCAGGACATTGGTTATCTCAATTCCTCCTATACTAAGAGTTATTACAGAACTTCTAGGATCATTATATTTCTAAGGAAGTAACCTACCTGATAATACATCAGTGAGTTTGGTCCCTATTTGAATGGTAGAAGGTAATTTCTTCTTCCTACCTAGATTTTTCATATAGAGGGACTTAACTAACTAATTTATTTTTGGTATATCCCTTATAGCCTGTAACAATGGGATTTCAATGTTAATCTTTTTTTACTCTCGGAGAAGTTGATAATCAACAACATTCATATTGTTAGGTCGGGAGCTATCAAGAGCAATTTTTCCTATTTTCAGATGCTTTGGGTGGGGTGCCTGATTAAATTCTTGCTCACTCTCAAATTTTTGTTTCTCATTCATGTTTTCTTTTTCACTTTCCTTTACCTCTTGATATTTAGTAGTTGGTACAGATGGCACATTTGGACTTCTTAACTGAATATCATTAGCTTCAATGACATTCAAAGTAGGTGGATTTGCATTAGATTGATTATTTTTCAGATTTGGAATAGGTTGTGTTGGTATTTGTGTTTGGTTTACCTATTCATGAGTAGGATTAGATCCTTGGGTTAACTGTGGTGACTGACCCCATGGATGCCTTGGTCCCTAATTTTTCCATGGTTGGAATTGCATTTGTGGTTGCTTCCATTGTGGCTGATTATGTTGCCATTGTGGCTGATTTGTTTGCCACTGTGGTTGGTTCCACTAGGGATTCATCCATTTCTATTGACCCCAAAATATAGGTGGTTGTTGAGGTGGAAAGGGAGGATTCCATTGATTTGCATTTGACCAAGAGTTATGATCCCAGTTAGCTCTAGGACCATACTGCCACTGGTTAGAGTTATACCCAACATTCTAAGATCTTTGCCCAACATAGTTAAGTTCTTCTTCCACCACTGGTGGTTTCTTTAGATGATTTTTAATCTATGAGAGAAGACTACAAGAACTTGTTGCATGATGTTTCTCATAGATCTCACAAATTTCTACTTGATTAAATAGAAATTCTCTTAAAAGGTGTTTTCCTCTACACTATGAACAATAGATGGACAAAGGCTCAGTGGTATTTTAATTTCCTTGCATATTTAAATGAAGAAATAAGTTAGTTTTTAAATTAGAAATTTCTTCCATAAATTGAGACACATCAGTGGTAAAAGCTTTGTTTCTTCTGGAACCTCTAGAACCTACTCTAGTCCTAGAGTAGTTTCTGCATATTTCAACAATAGCTTCCAAAGTGAGCTTATTGATATCTCTTTTTCCCATAAGATTCAAAGAATCCCTTGAGTCATCATCAATTCCCTTTAAGAAAATTGTTTTACTAATTTTGTTATCTAACCCATTTCCACATCTTTTGTGCACAAGCTGAAATCTATCTGCATAATCCTCTAGACTCTCATCTTCCATCTACCTCATCCTAAACAAGTCCTCTATCCTATCCCTCGCTCGGTAGTAATCTTGGTACTTATCCAATAATTTTTTCTCTATTTCATGCCAAGTTGTTATTGATCCTGCATCTAAATCTATGAACCATCTTAAAGAAGACTCCTTCAAGGTAGAAGGGAACAATTTCAGCTTTTGGTTATCAACTATATAGTCATAAGTTTGGCATAAGACCTTAAATTCGAAGAGAAATTGATCAGGATCCTCAAAAGTCTTTCCCCTAAAGGTAGGCAACACTGAAGGTGAAATATTCTTCATAGGAGGCTCATCTAATTCCCTATTCAAATTAATGGGGTAAGAAAAGGTCCTATTCGGTGGGGGATCATTTCTTTCTTGGTCACCCATTTATTCCTCTTGAAGATGGTCTTGATTATTTCCTTGATCTTCAATCTGATGTGGTACAATTTGTTGTTCTTGATCAAAATTAATGTTTTGTGGAAGAAACCTTCCTAGATGATCTCTAGCTCATCTCATCCACAAACTACTGTCTTCCTTATCAACACTAAGGATTTATCTTAACAACGAAATCTTTAATGTTCCCCAATAACGACACCAAAAATGATGGGCAACGTCATTGATGTCACAACTTGCATCATTTAATTCTATATTTATCAAACTGGGTGTCTCTAAGAGCAATATACGATAAGGAGGACTCCAAAAATTGGGGGGTTTTGCACTGTAAACAATGACTTTGATTTCGATCAATCTCCCTCGGGAGCCTTCAAGAGCTCTTAGGAGCTCATTGGGAACATAACATAACAACTATTTCTAAGGATGACTCTAACTTACTAACTAACTGATGCTTATTTAAACTTATTTTAATCTTAGTGACTTAGCATAGATGTTACCTTACTTAATTGCAAGTGGTTCATTGGGAGATCTATGAAGTAATTCTAGTTAACTCTAAATCTAGCATACAAAATGTAAAGTGGCTAAACAAAAATCTAATTATGCTGCAAGTAATGAATTGTAATCTAGGAAATGTTGAATCTATTTATGCTGCAAAGAATTAAACATTTAAATCTAGAAAGCGATAAAACTAAACTCCCAATAACACATTCCAATTTAGCTTCGTCTCTATCCTTAGATCAGTCATGATTACTGATTCTTCTACAGCTACATTCATCTAATGAAATATACAGTGAATGATCTAACTCTGATCTACAATAAAATGATTTAACTAATTCAAATGCCAGTAATCTAATATGAGTAAATATAATTGTTGAGCACGGATTAACAAGAATTGTAGTGCTAACATTTAACCAATTATCACAAAATAAAATTAACTTAACCAAATGACAATGACACAGGATCACCTCCTTTGGTCGAGTGGACCCTGCTCTTCCTCTAGTGGGTCCTTCACACAGTGATTTAGATCAACCTTCTATTTTCATTTGAATTGGCCAAAATTGGCAAGTAAAACAAGAGTACAAGCATTAAAATATTCAACAAGATATTGACTAACTCCAAATAAACCTAAGGACAGATATTTATAATAATATCCCTTATTTTGAATTCAAGACATTGGTGCTAGTCACCAAATTACAAAGCACAAAGACAAACGAAAATCTAATTGAGAACATCAAGAGAATCTTGCATTATTCCAATTTTAGCAGCAGTTCCCATAATCGACAATGAGAGCCAATTCAAAATTATAGCAATTCAAGATCTTTCTAGAGCCCTCAAGAGCATGATTAGCACTATGCTGTTAAACAAGGAGTCTAACAAATTCATCTCACAGTCAGCATTGAAGTGCTTGCATGAAATCCTCAAATATATATTACATTTATGATAGCAGATGTTTCAATTTGCATAGTCATCTCTTTTATTAACACAACTAAAAGAGGCACATTTAATGTAAAACACCATATCTAATATATCCATCAATTTAGTCAAATATAACATAAAACAAGAAAAAATTAAACATATTATCAACCGCCATAATAGTCTTTTAATAACATAATAAAGTCTTTTAAGTTTATAAAAGTTTAATAAAAACATCATTCTTGATCATTCATCAGTTGTGATGACTGAAATCCTTTTGGTTGTTCCATGTAGACTTCTTCTTCAAACTCACCATTCAAAAATGCAGACTTTACATCCATCTGATAAAATTTAATATCCTTGAATAAAAAATACCAAAAACATTCTAATAGCTTCCATACTAGCCACCAGAGAAAAAGTCTCTTGAAAATCTATACCTTCTACTTGTGATTAAGCCTTACACACAATCCTTGCTTTATTTTTGACCACTTCTCCATTCTCATTCAGCTTGTTTCTAAATACCCATTTTGATACAATTATGTTTTTATCTACAGGTCTAGGAACCAATTCCTAGGTCTGATTTTTCTCATTTTTCATAAGTTCTTCTTCCATTGCTTTCATACATTTCTCATCTTTACATGCTTCACTTACTATCTTAGGTTCAACTGTAGAAATTAAAGACAAATTTATTTTAGCAGCAACATTAGCAGCTTTGGTTCTTGTCAATACTCATTTTCTCTTGTCTCCAATGACTTGTTCTTCATAATGATTATTTTGCACATATTTAGGTTTCTTTGAGGACACCACCTGAGCTTCTTCTTCTTCATTCAAAACTTCTTGTTATACAAAAAAATATTCTACTTCTCTTCAATCAGGTTCATCTGAAACATTTTCATCAACTTCAATTGAATTCTTCAACACTTCATCAACCTTAACATTTGTGCTTTCTACATTCTTTCTCTTCCTTTTATTGTAGCATTTGTAAGCTTTTCTTCTAAGGGGGTATCCAAGGAAGATAACCCTCATCACATCTTGCATCAAACTTTCCTAAGTTTTCATCTCTTCTGATATAACATCTACTTCAAAATACCTTGAAATACTTTATAGTAGGAATATTTCCATACCACAACTCATAGGGAGTCTTAGTGTTGTTAGCTTTTACTTGAACTTGATTAAACACATAAACAACAATGTGAATTTATTCTCTCCAGTAGAATTCCAGTAGATCCACCTTAGTGATCATCATTCTAGAATATTCTTGAATTATTTTGCTCTTTCTTTCAACAACTACATTCTACTGAGGAGTTCTATAAGCAAATAATTGCCTTTTTATTCCATGTGCTTTACAAAACATGTTAAAATCATTGGAGGTGAATTTACCACCTCCGTCAAACCTTAAGAATTTTATTTTCATGTCCATTTCATTTTCAACCATAGCTTTGAATGCTTTGAATTTTTCTAATGCATCAGATTTATCTCTAAGAAAAGTAACCCATGTCATTCTAGAGTAATCATCAATTAAAAACATAAAATACCTGTCACCTTGCATACTTCCCACCCTTGTAGGACCACATAGATCCATGTGAATCAAATCCAGTAGATTGGTTGTAGATTGTTTTTTTGACCTTAAGTTGTTTCTAGCTTGCTTTCCAAACTGGCAATCCTTGTAAATAGCATTAACATGATTTGTGATTCTTAGTAAATCTCTCACAGCTTCTACTGCACTGATTCTCACCATATTGTCAAAATTCATGTGGCACATCCTCTAGTGCCATACCAAATTTCATTAATCTGAGATATAAAATAGTGTCCATCAACACCCTTAAGTTGATAAATATTTCCTTTAGACTTATTTCCAACAACAATCACAATTTCAGATCCTTTCCTTATTTCACATTTCTCATTCTTGAACAAAGATTATATCCTTTACCACACATCTTTCCAACACTTAAAATATTATGCCTTAAACCATTAATGTAGTAGACATCATCAACATTATGCTTACCATCAAAATTGACTAAACCTGTCCCACAAATCTTAGTACCAGTATCATCTCCAAACTTAACTAAGCCACCATCATATTTTTCAAGTTTAACAAACTTAATTTTGTCACTGATCATGTGATGTGAACAACCACTATCAACAACCCAATAGTTCTTTTCTTTGTTGGCATGAAGAGAAGAGATTACAATACCTTCAACTTTATTTAGAGCACTTTCCTTCACATATCTTTTATTATTAGCAAGAGTAGATTCATCTTTTATAGCCAAGAACAAGCATTCATTATCATCAAAATCTCCATAGTCAGATTCATCATCAGAAATACCAACATCTTCATTTACATAATATTCTCTCTTGATCATCTTTCCTTTGTTTTCTTTGCCTTCTCCATGTTTATTCCTCTTAGCTCTCTTAGGACATCTTGAAGCATAATGGCCTATTCCTCCACAACTAAAACATTTGAAAGTTAACTTACCTTAGTACTTACCGAAGCCCTTTTTCATTTTTCTTACAAAGTTAGCTTCCACTTCATCGAAGTTTTTTTCATCTGGATCTTCAAATTTTGTAGTCTTGAAAGCATTTTTTTTGTCTTTAATCCATTTTTCAGGCTAGGCTTTCTCATTTCAAATGAGGTTAGAGTACCCAACAACTGATCTTTAGTATGTCTTATAATCTACAAATTCCTCAATAGAAGATACCTTTTCACTATATGCATTAGGGAGAGTTATGAGAATTTTCCTTACTATCTTGGATTCATCCACTTGTGCACCAAGTCCTTGCATTCCACTTGCAAGCTCATACGCTCTCTATACATAGGATTTAATGTTCTCATCTTCAGTCATTCGTAGGATCTTGAATTGTGCCTCCAAATTTTGCAAATTTGCTTCTTTAACCTTTTCATCTCCTTCATGAATCTTTTCCAAAGCATCCAAAATATCTTTAGTAGTCTTCAAATTTATAATTTTAATTAATTCAAAATGTGAAAGTGTTGGAAATTTATGACTCATCTTCTTGGCTTGGACCTCTGTTTTTCCTTAGAGCCCTGTTTCTGGCCTTTATCACCATAACGCCATACCGCTGCAAGCTTTCCTTGGTGACACGGTTGTGCGGTTTACCGCTTTACTGTGGGTGACCTTACTTGGTATGGAGGTTGGGCGGTGTTACTGCCTTACCACGATAGTCTTCTTCTAGACTAGTGGTGGCACGGTGAGCGACGACAGTTGGCGTGGCGATTAGCACCATACCGCAGGGGTTGCTCCGAGGTAGCGAGGTAGTGCGGTTGGTAGCATGTTGGTGGAGCAAGGCCTTACCGCCTTATCGCAGGAGTTGCTCATTGGTGGCATGGTAGCATAGTAGTAGTTGGTGGTTGAAGGGTGGCGGTCTGGTGACGATTATTGCTTTACCGCGGATGGTGCTCGAGGAAGCCGCGGTGGCTATGGTGGATGGCTGGCGGTTAGCGTTGGCAGTTACCACCTTACCATGGGTAGTGAGATGTCTCACCGTGGTGGCCATGGTAAGACCGTTGGCAGTCTGCTTGGTGGTCATCGCCCTCCCGGAAGGTGGCCTGGCGGTCCCCACGGTAGTGTGGTTGACCGTTAGCAGTCTATGCTGGTGGTCACCACCTTGCCGCGATTGTCTAGCGGTTTGGGCATGGTAGCACAGAGTAGATAGTGTTGGAGCTTGGGTGGGCTTACCGCCACACTGTGGGGTGGCCCGTTGAGCTCAGCGGTAGCACGGTGAAGACAAGGGTGAGCTCAGGCGAGCTCACCGCCATACTGCGATGGGTGTCTGGACTCGGCGTAGTAGCGCAGTAGATGGCAGAGGTCATCTCGAAGCTCGAACGACTGAGCTTGATCAAGATTGACCAGAGGTCAAAGTCAATGAATGAACATAAATGAAACACGTGGCTCAGCGTCAGGATGCTGATTGGCTAGGTGCCAAAACAAGGATGACAGTTATTGCAGGGCAAGTTTTTAGCTGAAGACAGGACCCGATTTGGGCAAGGAATTGAATTCTTGGGCGGCCCGATGCAAGAAGATCTGTCAGTGATTTTCCTGAGGATAGTTGATTGTTTGGACAAGTTGGATAGGTTGGTGCATGGTAAGAGATTAAGTAATCTCGTGTGCACGTAGAAGAAAGAAGAGCGAATAGAGAGAGAGATAGAGTAGGTGTTCGAATAGTCATGACTGTGAACACTTTGTCTCTTAGTTCTGTGAAGATGTGAACCTATGGAGGCCATGTGGCTGGGCTGGCCATGAGGTTGGCTATGACAGTCAACTAAGGAGTTGAAGGGAATCTACATGGTATGTCTTTTGAAGACATTGTAACTATGTGAAGGTTATATTTTTTGTGTTGCTTTCCTTCTCTAGATGGACAAGATGTAATCTCCTGAAGAGCATAGCTCTGTGTTTGTATTGTAACTAGTCTTTTGTTACTGAATAATACAAGTGAGCTGAGTGTTTTGGAGGTGGGGTTTTTTACCTGAAAAAGGTTTTCTCCACGTATATTTGTGTGTCCATATGTTTTTTCTTTCATGTTGTCTGATTCATGTTCTTGAATCTATGCTTGTGTTGAATCTGCTATCTTGTTAAGCATTTACTTTTCTTAGAGGATCAATGGGGGATCAACTGTGCTTGCTTCTGCTTTATGGCATAGCTTGTGTCTTTGATGTGATATGAAGAAATGAAAACCACTAAGGCACTGCTGTCTTAGACGTATTCTATGATGACAAAACTGACTCTGTATCCCCAACAAGCGGTATCAGAGCTGGTTGAAAGAGGTCGAGGCTTGATGATACCAACAAGTGGTGTCAAAGCCTTCTCCTGGTTGCTAGAGTTCTAGGTATTTCTCATGTGTTGATTCTTAGCCTGGCAAGCTTGAGGAAATCTAGATAAATTGGTTGGTGATTGATCCTTCGATGAGTGGAAGTTGTTGCTTCTTTGATTCAACACATAGTTTTGAAAGATGCTGGAGATGACCAGAGTTGATCATATTGTGGCAATATGGTTTGAGGCTCCTGGCTCACAGCAAATGTTCCTGATGCAAAGGTCATGAGATGTGCTTTTGGTTGTGTTGCAGCGAAGCATGGTTTCATACTGGGTGTCTATGTGAGAGGCTCCTTGGCAGTATGGAGTTGCTTGTGTTGTTGTTCAACCATGAAGTTGTGCGCTTGTGCTGGGTGTTTTGACTTAGCACTGAAGGCAGTTTCTCTGTTGCTCTAATTGCATGGAGGCTATGAAGTTGATCTTGGTGGTTTGGAACTTCTGAATAGCCTGTCTCTCTCGTATTCTTGCGCATGACTGTGGTTTTTGGAACTGGTCTGAAATGGACCTACTATTCCGTTCTTACCTGTGTCTTGCACTCACATGTTTCAGATTCATGTCAATGGCTCTGGAGGTTTTTTGTAGATTTTCCTAAAAAGTCTATGATGCATATTCATGTTTTTCATTGTTCTAGTTAACCATGATGGTTGTGTGCAGACTCTCGAGTCATCCAGATGAGCAGTGAATATGGAGATGCATGGGTGTTTTATAAACACTATAGTTTTGCAGGTTTTACATGGTCAAGAAAAACTTGTGGAGTGTGGAGTTGCTATTCAGCTATTTTCTAGACCCTAGCTTATGGGGTGTGACTGGATGAGATAGTTGCAGTTCGACATGGTTTAAGGAGGTGTGATGTCTTCTTTGCATGAGAATGTTGGTATGTGTCTTTCATTCAACATTCTTGTGGTGTTGCTTGTTGGTCTCCTAGACTATGGTGCTTGAGTTGTGGACGTGATTGGAAAATCGGATCTGTTGCTGATCTGGTGTTTGAGTCATGTTTGTCTGCTTTGGCTATTCTCTTTGATGATCTCAGTTTTGTAGTTTCCAGTGTGATGATAGATTTGTAGGTTTCATTGGTTGCATCCACGAGCTATGCAATGTTGTGGGCTGTCCTTACCTACATGTTTGTTGTGAGACAACTCAGAAGTGGACTGTCTATATCCACAAGGTTGTAACAACGTGGTGCAGATCTATTAGTTGACCTTGTCTATGGTCACTTGTGCATTGGCGTGGTTGTTTTGAGATGAGAGGAGGAATGCCGTTTGATTACCTGAATAGTCAGTGATTGTGATCTAAAGCATGTGAATCACGATGTCATGGAGAGCTGGATACACTGGCCAGTGTAAGCTTTTGACAGTGATGGTGTGGTCTATGTGATCTGGTGATCTTGGTGTTGTTCGATGTTTGTTGTCTGATGGACATGTTGTCATTTGTACCTGGAGGTTCTCGGATCAGAAGATGTTTGGTCATGATGCTTGGAGAGCTCAGTGTCACAGATCAGTGGGAGCTTTAGCAGTGACTGTTGATTCATCACTTGGTGGTGAATGGTCTTCTTTGGTGTTGCAGATGCTTCTTGAGGACTCTTAGATCCTGTTGCTGCAGAAGAGTTCTTTCACATCTGCATGGTCACTATTTGAAGATGTGTAGCATCTTGGAGCCATGAAGGACCTTGGTAGTCTTTGGCTGAGATGCTAGTGGTGCTTGATAGGTGATGTTGGTTTAGAGTTTTTTTGCTTTATGTCATGTATACTGTTGCTTGTGCATTACAGTTTTGGCATGTTGCTTTGCTCTTGAGACCATGGCTTGTTCACTTGAAGCATGGTATCTCCTAAGGGGGATGTGTAGATCATGTTGTCATGATAAGTTCCTATTCCTAGGTTTGGAGCTTTGATAGTGGTTTGGGGTTTCTTTATGTTTTGAGTACTTTGGTCATATGCTAGTGGACTTCATGATAAGTGCAACAATGTAGATTGGAGTTAGCATGAAATGATAGGTGCTAGTGCTCATGGATGCATGGAGAATAAGGTGAGGCTAGAATTCTTTTGAGAATGTTGTTGTTATAGCTGAAAGTCTGAGTAGCCTGCAGCTTGGTTGAATGCAAGTTCAACAGAGACCATGAAGGAGAATGCTCTTGGGTAAGTCATGGTGGCTTGTATATCTTGGAGGAGCATCTTTTCTCCTCTTCTTAGTTTGCTTGGTAGTGAAGTTTATTTGAAAGGTATTTTCCCATTATAGCTTTCAGATATGTGTTATGATTTATCTTTCATGGATATGAATCTTGAGTTGTTTTGAGATTTTGGAGGATTCATAATGAAAGGTGGACACCATTGTGTATCTCCTTGTGCTTTTGAGGACTGATAGGAGATGGTTATATGGGTGAATATGATATTCTTTAAGGTTCTTACATCCATGGATCTGTTGGGTGTTGTTATGGCTTTTCCCTTCAGGATGTGAAGAAGATCATTCTTGGCACAACTGGCATTTAGAAATGTATGTAGGAGGATGCTACATGTTTTGATTTGCAGTTTCTCTCTAATTTGGTATTTTCTTCTTGTATGTTTGTTTTCATATGACTTCAGATGTGAGATGCTTATGTGGAGCCAAGGTGGTCACAGTTTGTGGTCATGTGTTGTCACTTGGGTGATGACACAAAGGTTCATGTGCTTCTTTCTTCAGTCAGATATGGAGGATTTTGGAAGAACTATGGAAGGCAGTTGAGAGAAACGTTTCTTGCAGCAAGTGGTTGCAGGTGGTGCAGATCAGTGTGACTGTTCCTCGAAACTACATGGTTCCTCATTTCTTTGTGCAGGTGATTGGTGGACTTAGTATGCCTGGATCACTTGTGATGATGCTTGGTTTGCATTCATCGGGACAGTACTTGGATGTGTTGGGTCATTTGACTGGTTGACACATGGTGCTTGTGCTTTGCTATTGATGGGTTGGTTATGTGATGGTGTGAGTTTACTGATGTTAAATACCGAGAGGTTTGAGTGATTGGATGAAATAGCACAAGATGTGGGTGCTGGTTTTTAGTCATGTGGGTTTGATTAGTTGGATGGGGGAAGTCAGTTTTTTGGTTGCAGTTCTAGCTGATGGTTTATCTTGTTCTAGAGAATTGTTTCTCATTCTATGTTCGCGTTGAGTGCTTCATTGCTGGTGCTCTGGTACCTTTGTCGCCTAAAGGATCAGATGTTTGTGTTCCTGAGACTAGTGCTTTTTTTTCCTTGGCATGTTCCTGTGTTTGGAGCTATTGCCTAAGATGGTGGACATTTCTGGATGTCATTGTAGGTATCTTGGTTGGAGCATGAAGGCTTGGTTTGGTCCTTTTCACAATTTTTTTGGAGGAAGCTAGTAAGACTTTGTCAAGTGGGAGATTGTTGGAAATTTATGCCTCATCTTCCTAGTTTGGACCTCTGTTTTGCCTTGGAGCCCTGTTTCTGGCCTTTACCGCCATACCACTGCAAGCTTTCCTTGGTGGCACGGTTGTGCGATTTACCACTTTATCGTGAGCCACCTTCCTTGGTCTGGCAGTTGGGCAATGTTACCACCTTACCGCGATAGTCTTCTTCTAGACTGGTGGTGGCGCGGTGAGCGAAAATAGTTGGCATGGCGATTACCGCCATACCGCAAGGGTTGCTTGGAGGTGGTGAGGTAGTTCGGTTGGTGGAGCAAGGCCTTACCACCTTACTGCAAGAGTTGCTCATTGGTGGCACAGTAGCAACTAGTGGTTGAAGGGTGGCAGTCTAGTGACGATTACCGCTTTACCGTGGACGGTGCTCGAGGAAGCTGCGGTGGCTGTGGTGGATGGCTGGCAGTCAGCGTTGGCAGTTACCACCTTACCATGGGAGGTGAGATGTCTCATCACGGTGGCCACGATAAGACCGTTGGCGGTCTACTTAGCGATCACCGCCCTACCGTGGGGTGGCCTGGCGGCCCCCGTGGTAGCGTGGTTGACCGTTAGCAGTTTGTGTTGGTGGTCACCACCTTTCCGTGGTTGTCTGGCGGTCTGGGCATGGTAGCGTGGGGTAGATAGTGTTGGAGCTCAGGCGGGCTTACCACCACACCACGGGGTGGCCCGTTGAGCTCGGCGATAGCACAATGAAGACAAGGGTGAGCTCATGAAGACAAGGGTGAGCTCATCACCATACCGTGATGGGTGTCTGGACTCGGTGCAGTAGCGCGGTCGATGGTAGAGGTGAGCTCGGAGCTCGGCCGACTGAGCTTGACCAAGTTTGACCAGAGGTCAAAGGCAACAAACGAATAGAAATGCGACATGTGGCTCAACATCAGGATGCTGATTGGATAGGTACCAAAACAGTGATGAGAGTTATTGTAGGTCGAGTTTTCAGTTGAAGACAGGACCCGATTTGGGCAAGGAATTGAATGCCTGGGTAGCCTGATGCAAGAAGATCTATTAGTGAGTTTCCTGAGGATAGTTGATTGTTTGGACAGGATGGACAGGTTGGCGCACGGTAAGAGATTAAGTAATGTGGTGTGCACATAGAAGAAAGAAGAGCAAATAGAGAGAGAGATAGAGTGGGTGTTCGAATGGTCATGACTGTGAACACTCTGTCTCTTATGTGAAGATGTGAACCTATGGAGGCCGTGTGGATGGGCTGGCCATGAGGCTAGCTGTGATAGTCAACTGAGGAGCTAAAGGGAATCTATATGGTATGTCTTTTGAAGACATTGTAACTATGTGAAGGTTCTATTTTTTGTGTTGCTTGCCTTCTCCAGATGGACAAGATGTAATCTCTTGAAGAGCATAGCTTTGTATTTGTATTGTAACTGGTTTTTTGTTACTGAATAATACAAGTGAGCTGAGTGTTTTGGAGGTGGGGTTTTTTACCTGAAAAGGTTTTCCCCATGTATATTTGTGTGTCCATATGTTTTGTCTTTCATGTTGTCTGATTCATGTTCTTGAATCTATGCTTGTGTTGAATCTGCTATCTTGTTAAGCATTTACTTTTCTCAGAGGATCAATGGGGGATCAACTGTGCATGCTTCCACTTTATGGAATAGCTTGTGTCTTTGATGTGATATGAAGAAATGAAAATCACTAAGGCACTATTGTCTTAGATGTGTTCTATGATGACAGAATCGACTCCGTATTCCCAACAGATTGACTATTCTTTAGAATAATTTTTTCCTTATTGTTTGCTACATGTGCCTTGATCTAATTAGCAGTACTTAGACCATTAGTAGGCGCACTGTATGGAGTCTTATAAGCTTTCTCAACATCATATCCATAGTATTCCATATATCCTTCCATCTTTGTCTTCTAGAAAGTGTAGTCGGTGCCATCAAACCTAAGACACTAAATAATTATCTTGTTCACCATCCCTGACCTTCCTTAAGTAGCTAAGATCTTCTTCAAGGCACCAAGCTATGATACCAATTGTTGAAAAAGACAACTAAGAGGGGGGGTGTGAATCAGTTGTAGCAATTTTAACCTTTAAAACTTTTACAAGAAGTTACATCAATAGCCATTCACAAATCCTTTTCTTTGTTAATGTGATTAATCATTAAGTGTAGAAGCAAAAACTAAAAAAAGTAAAACCATACACACAATAACACCAGATTTACGTGAAAAACCCAATGAGGGAAAAATTATGATGAGGATTAGCTCACAATATAAGTAATTCCAAAACCAAATACAAAGGCTTACCAAAACCAAATACAAAGGCTTACTACCAAGACAAGACTTACTTGTCCAAAACAGGACTTACTGTCTAGTAAGGGCTTACTTTTCGGAGGGCTCATTGCCACAATATTACAAAGAAGATAGAAGAGAATTGTCATAGAGAGAAAAAAATCTCAATGCAATATAGATTTCAACCACAATTTTCTCACACACTTGCAAACATGCTTGAATGATAGAGTACACCTTTAGCTCACTGCCTCTAGTAACTCGACACTTGAATTTCACATTGATTTACTCAAGCTCACATCACATACACTATTTTGCATCTATCCCGCATCTATCTTGCCTCTTTCTTTCATCTATCTTGTCCTTCACAAACATCACAACTTATATTTATACCATCTTCAACCTTGAAACTCTTCCAAGGTTGGCCATATATAATTTTCATTTACAAATTCAAATTAGGTCGATGCCAAAATATTCTACGGTGGAATTAGAATGAGGGCGACCCAACACATACTTAATAAGGACCTAAATAAGTCACAACATGCTTCATAAGTAGTTTGACACATTCATCTTTTACACTGGTGTTGGCCAACCTAAGGTTCACCAATGTAATTAGGGTAAAAATATTAATTTTAATGCATATAAAGCATATATCAAACCCTAATAAATAATGAAGCATAAATGAGCATAAAGACATAAAGCATAAAACAATATTACCAAATCTTCATGCCACCATTGATTCACCTCCATTGTACTTCTCCATTTTGCTTGAATATGATAATTGCCCTTAGATTTGAGTGTGCAATAATAAGCTTATGTTAAGTGACTAGAAAAATATTGAAGATTGTTGTCTCACACTAGCAACATATACTTGCATAATAAGTGTAGATTTTTCCCCCTCCCTGACAATGACAAGGGTAAGGTCTTTTATAGAAAAGACAATTTTTAATGAATGGTTGAGATTGGATGCCAATAAGATGTCTTAATCAATGGCCAAAATTCAAAGATGTAGTATGGACTAGGGTTAGGGAAAAATGAGGGCAAATGAAAAGGATCGACAATCAAGATTAAATTATAAATAATTTAATCAAGGGTGGAGGTTGATTGAGACATGGATAGACAAAGACTTGAGGTGGAAGATAAGATTGGCATAGACAAAGAGGTGAGAGGAGGAATTAAATAATAAAAATTATTTAATTTACATGGCCAATGAATAATTAAATAATTAAAATATTATTTAATTGCAGAAGAATATGACAAAATGAATCATTTTGAATTAAATAATGATTTAATTCAAAATTCAAGAGAGTGGACCAAATTAAATAAATAAAATTTATTTAATTTAGGAGAGAAAAGGCCGATGAATACTTAAATAATTAAAAATAATTATTTAATTATAGTGAAAAGTGGACAAAAATTAAATAAATAAGATTTTATTTAATTTTAGAAAGAAAATGACTTAATTAGTGGCATAGTTAAATAAATAAAATTTATTTAATTAATCAAGGAGGAATGAATTAATTAAATAATTAAAATTATTTAATTAATAGAAGAATTATGACTTTAGAAAATAATTAAATAATTAAAATTATTTAATTATCAAAGAAAAAAGAGAAAATGATGGAGAATTAGAAATCGCAAGCGTAGGACAATTTTTAGTGTCTACATTTTGCCCCTCTTTGTCATAATGCAGTTTATCACATTGTGACAAAGAAAATAAGTCAAAACATGCCCTAGTGTAAAGAGGATGAGGAAGGATGACGAGGAGGACTATGGTATGCCCCCTCGAGAGGACATGCAGGTTCAAAGAACATGAGTGTGCTCTCGAAATGGATAAGAGGAAAATAGATAAGTGACATAGAAGAAATGTTAACATGGAGGATATGGATGTTAGTGGAGACAACTTTAAGATGCATATTTTGCTAGACAGGACTCTGCACTAATCATCATTAGGTGGTAAAATGACACAAATGGACAAAAAACACCATGGTATGACATAGACCAAGGTGTGCAAGGTCATTCACTTGCAAAACAGATAGCCATAGACAAGGAATGTCCTAACTCATACTAAGGGCCAAGTTGCCCTAGTCTTTTTGTCAAGACAATCCACAGACAACAATCAAAGAAAACAAAATAGGTCATGAGATGTCATCGCACCTCTAAATCCTTCATGGGACATCCTCGAGGTAGCTAGTAACATGACCAAGAGACAAAGGAATAAAAAGATAAGAGAAAATAGACCAGAAAAATTAACAGCCATTTTGTGATGTTTGCCAATGTTTGTTTGTCAAAGATTTGATTGCATGATAGTTTGACATTTTGACAATTTGGATGGTTTTGAAGGGTTGCCAATTCAATGGTGTTGACGATTGGACGGTGCCTATCGTCAGGAAGGACACATCCTAAGAAGGAAAATGACATTTTGATGAGGTCCAAGTCCAAGAAGGACACATCTTGGAGGGGACCAAAGAGTGATGAGATTGACATTACTTTGACAATTTGATTGATTTTGACTGTATGACTGATTGGACTATGCTATCTAGTTTGGACTTAATGACTGGTTGGACTATGTTTTCTATTGTCTTATGTCTGAGTTTGACTGTGTCTGAATTATTTGATGAGACAAGATGAATCCTAACGGACCGCCCTAATGCCTCAGGGGCACATCGACATGCAACCTTGCCTACATTGAGTCACAGAGGCAATGTAGTTTAACGATGACATGGATTGACTGATTTGAAGATTATTTGGATATTTTTGGGTTTTGACATGTTTCAATTTTTTTGGATTTTGAATTTTTATAATTTTTTAGGATTTTTCAGGACATTTTATGATTTTTATGGATTTTTGATGTTTTATGAGGATTGTGACAAATGCATGTGAATGATGCCTATGCCCATGAATCCAAGGACAACCATGATCTTTCTGCTAGTCAAGCTGGAAACCAATTGACAAGTGATGATGACGATGACAACACTATTTGACGTGGGAAGGACACATCCCAAAACAACGTGAAGATGATAATGATGTGACAAGAGGATCGAGGTCTGTAGCAGGGATAGGAACAAAGTGAAGGAATGTTTGGGATAGTGCACTAGGTTGCAAGATTTTTGCATTTGGAATGAATTCGTTAGGGCTAGAGGGGATGATGGATGATATTTGGACCATTGATAAGGGAAACCAAGATAGGCGATATGTATAAAAGTAAGATGGATGGCTGTGGGAGACATGAGACTGGGGGAATTGTCATGTGATCTTCAAGGGCTATGTCGCATAGGGATAATGAGGCTATGAAAGTAAGGAAATGATATTTCTTGAATAGGGTATGGTCAAAAGGATAGACATGTCAAAAGTTTTCCCAAAGCATGATTTATGTTTGTACCTCAGTCGCTATCAAGATCAATGGATAAAAATTCCAAGGCTTATATGGATAGATGGAAATTCCATAAATAAATGTCATAGGAAAGGTACGGGAGATGAGACAACTTGCCCCCAAGTGTAGTGGTCTTCATAGATAATTTATTTTACACATGATGCATGTTTACTAGGTTTTCATCATAGTACTTATCCAAAGCACCATAAGAATGGTTTTCACTCTTGGACAAAATTTTTCTCTTTACTATTTTTTTTGACCTTTTTGATTTTTTTGGTGTCACCAAGACACACGTTTGCCAATTTTTCATCAAGGGGACATTTCTTTTTTATTTTTTATTTTTTTTGTATTTTGGAATTTTTTATATGGGCAGGGTATCTTGGATGCTCACTGATTATTCTGAAGTTGTTGTCAGTACCAATGTAGAGATGGGTGCCATGATATGCCAATAATGACCTTTCTGAAGTAGTTGCCTTGTCAGGATCATAACACATGCATACAACTGATTGATGTCATTGTGATCCTTTTTGATACTAGAGTTGGCCTTATCAAAATACACACATCGTGATAGAGTGTCATGAGAGTCCTTATGATAAAATGTTTCTGCCAAGATGTGATGGATTTGTGACATGGTATTTTTGGACTTTAGGCGAGATGTAGGATTATGATGGATGGTGGTAGGTGTGGAAGGATTGTTTGGATGTTTGGATGAATCAATTTTTATTTTCCAAACTCTAAGCGTTGGATGGAAGAGTTTGGAATTTTGATTAGGATAATGTTTGGAACCAACACTTTTTGATGTCGTGCTTGATGACCATTTCGAAGGAGGTGGAAATTTATTATATGTGGGAGTCCTCTTGTCTTGTGGCTCCACATTTTGATTGAAATTTGAATTTAGAATATTTTCTTTGCTTGATCCAATTTTCTTTGGGATCCATTTTAATTTCGTCCACTTGTCTTTTTGTTTGATTCAATGGCCTTTGACATTTGACTTGTAAGGCTTTTGTTTTTGTTGGTTCCAAATGGAAAGTTTATTTATGTTGGAATGACGGTGTATGGTGTGGATGGAAGGAGTGTTGGCAACAACCTTATGCCAAGTACTACTCATGACATCCATTTTGATGTTTGTATTAGATAAAGTTGCCCCCAATATTGAGGAGTTATCATTAACATAATTGCATTTTCAGATTGAGGAATAGCCAAGACCTTGATGTCTGTAATTTGCCTGAAGTTGTACGGGTTCTAGAATTCCTTGCTCGTGTTTGCCTAGTCCTTTTCCTTGATAATGCATTCTTTGAAATATTCTCTTTGTGATGGGATACCTTTCATTTTGGAAGCAAGATGCCAACCCATCATTATTCAGTTGGAAACCTTTACTCATAATTTTTTCATCTATAAGAAAGCCTACTCTGACAAAGATAGATGATCCTAGTTGATAAAATGTCGTAACTTCATTGACATGTTTGCTAGAGACTTGATTAACATGTGTGGTTTGATTTTGTGACATATGAGATTTATGTGATTCTATTGGTGCTTCCAAGTCAATGTTGAAACCATCTTCATGGTCATTATCATATAGTCTCGTGAATTCAGCTATAACTTGATCATTTGCAAATATGTCCATAGTAGAAGACTCCTATTCTAGAAGTATATCATCTATGTGTCCCATGGAGGAAAGTGTCTCATTTTTGGTAGTGTCAATATGGTCATCTTCAAGTGTTTGATCATGAATGGAATAGAGGTCAAAAAGTGGATTGCTTTGGACTTCTTGATCAAGGATATTGTCTTGGTCAAAGATGGAGTTGTCTTGGATGACATGATTGGAAATAGGATCTTGACAAAGGATAGGTTCATCTTGGATAACATGGTTGTGAATGGAATTTTCACCAACAATGGGTGTATTTTGTATGTCATGATTGTCTAGGAGGACTTTTTAAATGGACTTAAGGATGGGGTCATGGGATGAACTACCTTGATCTTGACATGAAGGTGATGTTATGGTGTCATGCTTTGGACTTTCCTTTTGACATGGGTACTCATAGTTAGACAATGGAATGTGATGTTGGACAAGGATATAATTTTCATGGCTAGGTGTGTGTTGGGATAGAGTGACTTGGAATGGATTGGTGGATATAGGAATAGGATAGGATGTGGATACTTGGAAAGGGTTAGTGTATGAAGGACTAGGATTGGATGTGGATAAAGGACTAGGATAGGATGTGTATGAAGGACTAGGATATGATGAAGGACTAGAATAGGACATGGGGGCTTGGAATGGATTGATGGATGGTTGATTTCCCTTGTCAAGGCTAGAATAAGGGTGATGACTTGATGGTTGTTGTGTATAAATGGTATGACTTGTGTTAAGTGACTCTTGGTAGTTAGGGTAGAGGGATGGAGGACTAGGACCTATGGATTGTTGGTAAGATAGATAGATGGATAGAGGACTATTGGCTATGTTTTGTTGGTAGGAAGGGCTTGTGGGTAATTGACCATGGTTTGAGGTGAATTTTAACTTGGATAGGAGGTATAGTCTTTTGAAGTCCATGGCTAGTAAGGCTTGACCATTACAGATAAAGTGGCTTTCAATTCGACTAGCAAGAAAATAAAGGTCAAGGGAAGACATGAAAGTGAGGTTTAATGTAAAGATATGACCTTAGGAAGTTACAGTTTTACAAAAGGAAATTATGTCATAGAAAGGTAGATGCGTCGATTAAGGAATCAAATGCGGTGAAAAATGGCACATGTGTTGCATCAGGTTGACAATGTCTAGTCTCTTGGCAAATTTTGGAGATTATTTTAATTTGAAGGATTGTTTTTAGGTCTATGAAATGGTGTTTATTTGTTGAATGTCTCAGAAAACACTTGGAAAACATATGTAGAAGTTGTCAAAACCAACTTCAGAGTCCAAGAACACCTACATGCAAATGGATACCTGTCACAGGGAAGAGAATGGACAAAAAAGCAAACAAGGGTTTGAAGCTCTGAAATATTGAGATTGTATTATCAGAACAACTGAATGAAAAATATACAATGGATCAATACTTAAGAAAGGAGATCATGCAAAACCAAAAAGTAACCCTAATAGGAAGACATTTAATAATTAATTTAATTATTAAATGTCACATTATGCAAACTAAAGTGAAATCTTAAGAGAGGAATAAAGGTAACTTAATTAACACCCCCCCTTAAGATGAGCAAGAGTGTAGATAAAAACAAGTGCAAGAAAGAAAAAGTAACTACAATGCATGAAAGTAAAGATGGGTCTCGACAACTAGGCTTGATCAGGTACCCATTTAGAAAAGCAATGCAAACTAAAGGAAATAGGGTAAAGGAGAAAAACCAGTAGGAACAAAACTCCTCCCCAAAATAGAATGCAAAGAAGGAATGCAATGCACTAATGAAGAAGGATAGGAGGTGGATTAGATGATACCCACCATAGACAACTTCTATCATATAATTACATGTACAATGGTCTCCATAGGAGAGATAGAAAGAGAAAAGAAGGCCCCCCCACAATGAAGAAACTCCTATCACAATGGTAGATGCCTGATGTAGAATCCAAAAAGAGATCCTGAAGTGGACAATGATATTCCTCCCCTTGGGAAGAAACGGATCCAAAGGAAGATGATGAAGAAACCCTGGGAAGAGTGATGAACCAATTTATCTCAGGATGTGTGCCATGATAGGATCCTAAAGAATCTCTCTATCTGAACTAAAACAAATGATTCCAAATCCAAACTGATGTGGAGAATCCTTAAATGCAACCTTTGAATGCACTGATAATGGTGGGTGTACAATGATAACTTGACTGTCAAGGTAGAGGAGATGTATGTCCTCATAAGAATCCTCCAAATCTGCAATATAGGACTCAACAAACAAGAAAGATATGTCTGCAACATAAGAGTCCAAAGTAGTTATGTCTAGAAGATGTATGATTCCCTGCTACACTGAATCAAGAACAACATGAGATGTTGATGAAGTCCTAATTTGAAGAGTGAGAACATGAATACAAGTCTCTGAACCATCGACACATGCAAGACCTGTAAGATACTTAAGCTCCTCTAGAGTACAGTTATCATAGGGTATGAAATCTACATCTGCAAGAGGGATGAGACAATCTACAGTAGGATCCTCTGGGAATGGAGAGATATTAGAGTCTCCAAAAATCTCCCAAAGATGTTGCCAAAGTGTGTGAGGACAACGAATGTCAGAAAAAGCACACAAAGTGTCAAAATAAACACTACAACCAATAACCCCTACAATATGATCTCGAATAATAACCCATGCAGATAAACCCCTTGATGTGTTTGGTGCAAGTATGAGATCATATAAATAAGGAAAAATATTGAGCCACTTACAATGTGTAAGTATGCCCTTTTCCCATGACTCATAATTATCCTTATCCAAAAATACAACTGAAGGGTGAGTAGAAAACCCATTATACCCACTCAAATGAATAAATCGGAGACTAATGATCTCAGCAATGATAAATCATATTAATCTAACCCATCCAACGCAAACATAACCCATGTAGGTGCCAAAATGTCCAAGTAATTGAGCAAAGTGTAAAAACACACAAAGCTGAATAAAATTTAACTGGTAAATTTTCTGATGAAATAGACTGTAGATCTGGAAAGACCATTGCAACACCTTTCCAATGCCTATTCATTTGCGCAGAATGGAGTTCAGACAAGCACAAAGTTAGAGGGTTAGCTAGTCAAGACAAATCTGGTTTTTAGTTTGCATCAAAAATGAAAACAGAGAGAATCTACCCTTATTGAAATTTCAAGAGCTTTCCAAAAATGTAAAGAAATCCAAAAAATTCACTGTTTTGCATCCAAAATTATTTTTTTATGAAAAATCATAAACAAATTATAAAAAATTCAAACTAGGTCCAAAAATTCTGATTTTTTGACTGAAGGTGCCTGGCATCATCTTGAATTTTCAAAAAATAGTTTGTGAAAAGATCTACAACCGTTTGTGATATATAAGCAAATCTTTGTAAAACCCTAATTTTGAAAGATCTATTTTTTGTCTAATTATTTTTAATCCAAATAAAAAACATAAAGAGTAGACCCCTATTTAAATTCAGAGAGATTTCTAGAAATATAAAAATATTCAAAAAATTCACTAATTTGCTCTCCAAATTGTCTTTTCATGAAAACTAACAAAAAAATTATAAAAAATAAAAAATAGCTATTAAAAATCTTATTTTTGGACTGGAAGCTCTTGATTTAGTCCCCGACTTGCAGAAAAAGTTTTGTGAGAAAATATTTAGCTATTTTAGAGATATGGTTGAATCTTTGAAAAATAGGGTTTTATCCCAAAATGATGCAAAAACCTGCAACAAAAATCTAACAAAACCTGCAACAAAAAGGATCCAACTCCAAAATTCCTCAAAATTTGTCAAAATATGTCAGGTTCACCAATGTAATTAGGGCTAAAATAGCAAAATGGAGAAGTGCAATGGAGGTGAATCAATGGTGGCATGAATATTTGGTAATATTATTTTATGCTTTATGTCTTTATGCTCATTTGTGCTTCATTGTTTATTTAGGTTTGATTCATATGCTTCATTGCATTCAACTTTTAATATTTTAGCCCTAATTAAAATATGTTTTCTAAATGAACTCATATATGCATACACATCAAAATGAGTGGACATAGGATTGAAGTATGATTATATATTTTGTTGCATAATTATTTTCTAATAAATATACTAACTTATTTTATTTTCCTTTGTAAATCTCTATTAAAATGAGTAGTAAAATATTAAGTAATATAAAAAATAAATTATAATAATTTAATTTAAATTTAAGAAAGCAAGGAGAGCAAGTGATTATAACTAAACAATTTACATTGGAGACAAATTATACAATGCACTATGAAAATGACAAATATGAGGGACAAATGCAATTGAATATAAGTAGGTAAACATGGTGGGAGGAGGTCTTGGAAATTTAGTGGTTAATGATTAAACACTCTTATACTTTGCCACGTCTTTCTTTCATAGGTAAGTCTTACAAAATAGATGAATAATATTTTTAATGATATCTTACAAATGATGTGTTGCACCAATATTTACTAGCCAATGTCTTATAGGTCACAGGATTGCTGAAAGTCTGAAGACGAACACTCGAAAGGGTTAAGTATAAAATATTGTGAAGGACAAGTTTGGGAATCGTGAGTCAGAGGCAAGGTCTATGCCTTATTGCAAAGTTAGCTAAGCAATAATGTGTAAGAGTAATCCTTGACATCGAACAATTTAAAGATTTTCTTTGAAGTTCAGAGTTTCAGAGGTCAGAGTGTTGATTTGCAATATGTGATGAATGGAGAGGGTTATGTGGCATTTATTTATTTCATCAAATAATTTCTTGCATTAAAGATTAGGGATTATTAAGTATCAATTAATTTTCATGCTTGTAATTATGCATGTGAAAATATTTCAAGGATTCAAACTCATTGGTAAGGATAATAAGCTAACGCTACCTCACGTCAACAACTGCCACCCAGAAAGGATAATAGTAGTAGGTTTTTTCATCTAACATGTGCTTGTTGTGTAGGTACAGAGGAGGTGATCACATCACACTTCTAAATGAAACTATAGTCATTTCAAGATCTTTTTTTAATCCTCTCCCAGGTGACATCTTGTGTCATTTTTTATGACATGCATTGAGGGTTCTGTCAACAATAATACTTTAGCTAACCTTATGCATAGATATTGGATAGAATGTGTGGTTCCCATCATTAAAATCCCTCTTCCCAATATTTTTCATAGCCATTCTAGATAGTTCATATCTTCGACTATTGCTCTTTGGTATTTTTATAGTGTGGGAAATTTAGGGTGGTGAAGTGATGAATTCAAATTCAACACAATTGTTCTCTAGTATCAAAGAAATTTTCATGGAATATAAACCCTAGAAATTCAAGGTTTCCCTCAAGCCCAGGGAATGGGAGTGGTCATTTACTAGTTTTCTATCCCATGAAGACTTGGAAGTGGTATTCAAGCTAGACTACCACATAATAGAAGATAACATCCACACAATTCTAGGCATAGAGGTTACAAGCCCATAGTCCAAGCGAATTTTGTTCCCTTTGTAGGTCCTCTCAAAATTCCTCTCCAATGTGACGGATTTTTTGTAATCAATGGAAATTTTTGAGGAAATAGTGACCAAGGTTGTCAAAGAATACTTCATCATGGACAATGCAATTATGTATAGTGTACAAGAATACGACCTATTCAAGGGGAAGTGATTCATTGGAGGAATATTCCCAAGGAAATATCTCAAACAATGATAGGGGTTTGTGAACATCTATGACACCATGAAGACCGCTCTGGAATGCAATTGTGATAGGGTTCTATTAATGGCTCTTCATCAAAATACACAGGATGTTGGTGTGAGCATGAACGCCAAACTCAAGGAAAATTTCTATGCTATCATGTTCTACTGAATCATGTCGGCCACCCAAATATCATTGCTCCTCCTCCTCCTCGTGAATTCCCTCAATTGGTTTAGGTGGACACGTCCTCTTCCAACTGCAAAGGTGAGAATTATGTGGGTGGCTCATGGATGGATGAACAGTAGCCTTATCTTATCCCTATTGTTAGTGAATAATCTTTCATAGCAATGTAAATAGATATACTGGTATCCTGAAATGTTAAAGCTATGCATCATTTTGTTCATCAACGATGCTCCTCTTAGTTTTGGATTGTAATCAGCTAGTTGTATAAGCCTAGCCAACAGGCTGGCTCATCTATTTGTCTTAGTTTAGTTAACCAATACTGGCATTTTGTAATCTATTATTATTATAGTATAAATATATAGGCTATACACATTTTGTCTTGAAAAAAATAATTTATAACTTTAAGAAAATATATAAATAATCTATTTTTGTTAATTTTCTCCATAAAATATAATTTATAATTTTTCTTAAGATTTTTTTTCATAATTTTTACACCTTCTATACAAAATTTTAAAAATATATTTTTTCATTATAAAATACAATTAATGGGAGAAGAGGCATTTTCCACTTTTTTAAGGCCAAATTAGAAACACTATTTTACATGTTTTGATTAGGTGGAATCTAAAAATGTTTGATAATTTAACAAAAATGCAAGCATAGAATATTAGGAAATAATATTTGTATTATAAGTTTTGTGGATGATTCATAGGTGAAGTCAAGTTGAGGTTTTTATACCATATATTATTTGGATTTATCATATATGTTTTAACTTCATAATATATTTAAATATAACATATTTTTTGAGAAATAAAAAATAAATATATAGAATGAAATATAAAGTTAGTAGACAATGAATGTTATAGGTTATTCTTAGCAATTTGAATGATTATATAAATATTGGACCAAGCTCAGCTTTGGTCAAAATTTGGTAGGTAAATTTTTATGGTTTAGAAATCAAATAATAAACTACAACCCTTCATTGTGTCTACATGTGAACCTTCTCATAAATGAATGAGAATTGTGCATTAATATTTACTAACTTAAAAATAATTTTGAGACTTCTTTTTGAGAATTATATTGATATTCCGTGTAAATATATATTTATAACATGCACATAAAAAGAGTGGGCATAACATTGAAGCATGATGATTTATTTCATTGAATAATTCTTTTCTTTTTTTTCAATCAATTAGCTTGTTTTCTTTATTTTGTAATTATATATAAAAATGAATAGATTGATTTTAAGAAATAAATTCAAATTAATGTTTTCTAGAAAATTTAAGAAAGAAAGGGAATACATGATTGTAACTACTTGCAATTTATCTTAAAGAAATATTTTGCAATGGGCAATAAAAATGAAAAAAAAGAGGGACAAATAAAATTCTATATAAACAAGTAAAGAAGGTGAGGAGGAAATGTAGAGTTGGTGGCTAATTGTTGAACACCATCATGGGTAAAAGCACAAACCTGTGTCACACTTTATACAAGAATCGACCAACAACAAAAAAAATTCTAAACTTCGATCTCAAAATGATGTAAACTAATGACATGCAAAAATATTGATGAAGTTTATTCTTGTAATTTTTTAGATTTAAAAAAAATTGTTTTCATTATTTTTTTATCAATTTAAGAGTAGATTTTAGAATGCTGAAAATTTCAGGAAAAAGTGACCTTCACTTGACGTCAAGAAAAAATAGAAAAAAAATTCATTTTCCCCTATTTTTTTTCAAATAGGTAACTTCAATATCTAGTGAATGGATTTTTTTTTTGAAATTTTGATGTATATTTTTCTCGTAATAACATTCTAAAGTCAAACTAGTCATAATTTGATAGTTTTCATTTGTTGTCAATTATTGTCTAATTTTTTAATCATTTTCAAAAAACAAACTATATATTTTTGAAGAAGATTCTCTCCTCTAGTGCACCATATATTTTTTTACAAAATTAACATGTTTTACTATTTTTCTTTTAATTTCTATTTAGCCTCTTTTTTAGCTTTAACAACCTACTTGCATTATTTTTAAAAATTAATATATAAAAAATATATGTATTCGGATTCACCACTCTGAGTTCTACAAAAGGGTATTTTTCTTTTTTATAAAAAAATTTATTTTGATTGAAGAAACACTTAGTTGAAGTTGAAAGTTTTAAAAGATTCTGAAAAAGCTGAGTTGGTTGCCAACTAGGATGCCACATAGATAGTTTCGGTAGAAAGGGTTTTGGTAGAAATGGTTTTGATCAAAACCCTTTCTACCAAAACCATAAATATAAAATAGGCCAATTTCAAAGCGGCGAAGGGAAAAATTTAAATTTTTTGGATTTGGGTGAAACATATTCAGTTGAAACTCTATGTGCCACGTATAGGCCATGTGGTTTTAGTTGAAACCTATTTGACTGAAACTTTTTTGGCTGAATTGTTTTTGCTCAAAGCTATTTATTTGTCTGAAAGTGTGACATAGCTTTGTGCTTTTACCCTCATGCTTTTCCAAATCTTTCTTTCATAAGTAGGTCTTGATCTAGATAAGTGAATACAAATTTAAATGATATTTCATAGACAGTGGAGTGCATCGATATTTTTTTGTTAATGCCCTATAGGTTAGAAGACTAATGAATATTTTAGATCAAAACACACTAATAAAATTTATTGACTAACAAAAATATTGTAACTCCAATAAAATATATAAACAATTAATTTATTGCTCAAAAAAACAATTTTCTACTTTTTTAAGACATTAATTTTCATAATCGTTTTAGTTTTTTCTAACCAAAATTAGTAACATTTAGCTTTCTAATTGGGATAGAATGAATGAGAGGAGATAATTTTTTCATATTTATTAAGTGAGCATAAATAATGTCTTTATATACCTAGTTAGCTAATCGCCTATTTATAATTGACCTATTCACACCTAAATTAATTTTAATTAGGCTTATTTTTCTCTTTTATCTCACTTCATAGCATTGAGATAAGTGTCCTCATGACTTGAGACACCTATTGACACTTGCTCACACACTTGTCAAGTGAGCTCACAAGTATCCCACCTAAAGAGGGGTAGTCATTAGTTCAATCCTACCTTTTACCTCCTCATTCTTGCCTATACATGCAAGGCTTGATCATTGTATCATACACTCTTCATTACATATTTGATAGTTATATTAATGTGCATATTTTATTCACTTTTTGAAGTTGTTTCGTGCTCTCTTTTATCTTGGCATTCTCCAGCATTAAGTTCAAATTGGAAACCTTATTTTATACATTTTGATTAGGTGAGATTAAAAAAATATTTGACAATTTAATAAAAATGCAAATATGTAATATTAGGTAATGACACTTGTATTATTAAAAGTTCAATAGGTGATTCATTAGTGAAATTAATTAAAGGTTTTTGCACTATATTTGATTTGGGTTTTTGTGTATGACTTGACTTTACACGATATTTATAAAACATTTTTTTGGGAAGTAAAATATATATAATTAAAATATAAAGTGACTAGAAGATGAATGTTGTAAGTTAATTTCAACAATTTAAATGTTTATGTGAATCTTGGACTAAGCCTAGCTCTAGTCAAAATTTGGTAGTATGACATATAGTAAACCCCAATATTTAATTGTACCTAGGGGACCTTACCAATTTTGAAACAAATTTATGAGACTTATTTTTGGAAAATATATTAATATACCATCTAAATGCATTCATTCATGCATCCACATCAAAATGAGTAGGCATAACATTAAAGTATCATGGTATTATTTTGTTGCATACTTATTTTCTTTGTTTGAAATTAACTAACTTTTTTTTGTTTTAATATGTTGTAGCTACATGTTAAATGAATAGTAAAATTTTAAGCAATAGTAAAAAATAAATTCATAATATAATTAAAGATATCAAGTTTCCACAACCCATCAATTATCTGAATGTGTTTTCTGGATTAGATTGTGTTGTCAATTTTTATCATCAACGTTTCGAATCACACTATGTGATCCATGATCGGGATGAAAGAGAGCTGAAGGAAAAGAATGAATTGTTGTAGACCAAGCTTGGTTAAAAAGAGAGCACTAGGGGGAGGCACACGGTTCGAGGATAAGGATGACTAGGGGAGAGGAAATTGGAAACAAGAGAAATGTAAAAAAAAAGAAAAAAGAAAAAAAGAAAAAGAGGAAACAAAATCAAAGAATCCTAAAAAATGAATTCATAAAGAATTAAGACCACTCACATTGAGCACTCTAAACAATTCAAAAAATAGAAACATTAACCATTTATAAAAAAATTCACAAATTATAAAATATTAATATTAATATGTATATAATAATACTAATAAGATTAAGAATAAATTCATAATGTTACAACATTAACATTCTTAATAATTTTGGGTTATGAATTTATTCTTAATCTTATTAGTATTATTATATACATATACATATACATATTTTATAATTTGTGAATGTTTTTATAAATGGTTAATGTTTCTATTTTTTGAATCGTTTAGAGTGCTCAATGTGAGTGGACTTAATTTTTTATGAATTCATTTTTTAGGATTCCTTGATTTTGTTTCCTCTTTTTCTTTTTTTTCTTTTTTACATTTCTCCTGTTACCAATTTTCTCTCCCCTAGTCATCCTTATCCTCGAACCGTGTGCCTCCCCTTGGTGCTCTCTTTTTAACCAAGCTTGGTCTGCAACAATTCATTCTTTTCATTCAGCTCTCTTTCATCCTGATGATGGATCACATAGTGTGATTCGAAACGTTGATGATAAAAATTGACAACACAATCTAATCTAGAAAACACATTCAGATCATAATATAATTTTTAATTTTTTTTAAGAAAACAAGGGAAGCAAATGATTATTATAACTAAGAAATTTATCTTAGGGAAAGGTTGTATGATGTGCTATCAAAAATGATAAATGCAAGAGACAAGTACAATTGTATACAAGTGGCCAAAGGTGGTGGAGGATTGGTGGTTGATTGTTGAGCACCCTTATGTTTTACTAGGCCTTACTTTCATAGATGGGTCTTGCTAGAAAAGCAAATAAGAATTTCAATATCCCACAAATAATAAGGCTCTTTAATATTTTATAACCAATTCTTATAATTCATAAAATTAATGAATATTTTGAACCAAAACCCACTAAAAAAGTTGTCAACTAATTAAATTAATTTATAAATTCAATAAAATATATATAAATAATTAATTTCTTAAATTTTATTTAAAAATATATATTTTTATAATCTTTACACTTCCTTTACCAAAAAAATTAACAAGTTTTTAAAAAATTAAATAATATGATTTTTTTATAAAAAGATAAATTATGTTAATCATTATATAAACAAACTTGAAATGGGGAATCAAGAAAAATGAATAGAAGTTAAACATAGATGGAAACAAAACTCTAAGACCATTAGAGGAGATGGGGCCCACAGTGGAGAACCCTACCTTTAGAGGTCTACATGGAATGCCACATGGACCAAAAATAAATTAAAAAATTATAGCCACATTATACACCCTTCTAGAGCAACAAAAAGTATCCCTTCTGCTTTTCTCTTGCTTGTTTGGGCCCTCCTTGTTAACTGGGCTTAATGATGCCTAGATTTAGTGTTGTAATGTACTTGATACATTCACATTAGGTCTTGGGACCTTGTGAACTAATGAACTTAAAATGGTACCTTGCTAAAGTGTTGTGAAGTGTTGTAACCCACTTTCACACTTTTCTAAGGTTTTATTTATTAACTACACCTAATAAGTCTCTTTTTAACCTTAATCATGCCTTATCTAAAGTGTTGTAAATTTTTCTAGCACACTTTCACACTTTTCTAGGGTTGGCATTAATAATTAGGCTTCTTTATGCTTTAATTGGCCTTATATTGCATCCATAAGCCTCATTTAATATATATTTTCGAGGATAATCCTGACATAAATAATTCCCCAATCATAATTCAAGTGTTTTAGGTTGAATGCCCCAAATTTAGTGATCTAGGACTCATTCGCCACCTTGGGTTAATGAGTCCCACCTAGATTTTTGGGTCCCAAACTTGGTTTCACACATTTATAAGCATTTTTAAATTTGGTCCCATACATTATGCCTAATGGGACTCATTCACTGATCTGTATAGGATCTAGACTAAATTGCGTTTTGAATGCTTAATTTTTACAATGATTATTCCAAGTTAATTAAATCAAAATTAACTTAAGGAAATAACAAAATGAAGGAATTAACAAACTGAGAGAAGGTGAGAGAGAAGAAGAGAAATGCAAACAACGTTTGATTACGGAGTTCGTCACAAACATGACTACGTCTCCGGGTCTGCTCCAATAGAGTGACCGATCTGATTAATCTCCAAATCAATTACAATTGCACCAAAACCATTCTTCAAGCACTTCGGCAGCGTAACGACGCTCTAACGTGCAAGAATGACTCAAAAATAATCTCCGCAAGACCTCTCTTTCGTCACCTCAGCTTCAAGACTTCATCACCTGAAAAAAAAACTTAATTTCCACTCTCACCTCACACCCCTTTAAATACAAAAAATTAGCCAAATAAGGCTTAACAAAGATAATAAATGAATAACCACCCCCTGAATATCTCGTACAACATCCCTTTTGTCCCCTAATAGCTTCTGGTTTTGATAGATAAGGTAGTTGTGCTTATTTTTTGGCTTTACTAGCCATACATTATGGTTCGACCAACAATCCTTTAAAAAAACAAAACCGAACACACATATATAACAGGTCGCGATTGGTGGTATATTGGTGATTAAATATTTTGTTACCCAGCCAGTTCGGGGTTCAAACCCCCCCATCGGCCTTTTTGGAAACAAATTTTGAAACAAACAAAGGCCAAAACAAACCGCTCACTATATATAGTAACGGATGCTGTTTTGGTCTACCGGCTAGCAAGGAAATCTTGCGAACCGTAGTTTGGGAGGTCAAGTCCCAATCACATGCGGGCCGGTATAATTTTTTTTGCTAACAAAAAAACAACGAACGCAACGAACGCCATAAAAGGAGGGAGATGCCACGTGCCGCACCAGGAGGGTGCCACAGGGTGCCACATGGTGGGATGTAATTCGCCGACAACGCTGACTATGATGTTGATTGGACATGCCACGTTTATGTTGACTAGATATGAATGACACGTGTCAATGCATGATTCGCTGACCTTGCTGACGTCACCTGCCACATCATCGTGCCATGTCGACATGTACGGACCGTACGGAGTGCCACGTGTCAACTTTCGATTGGTCTATTTCATATTTCGTACCGCATGCTGACGTCATCACTGTACCTTCAAGTCCACCAAGTCAACCTGAAACTTTGACCAGCTGTATCTTGAGCATACGATGTCGGATTTCGATGAAATGAACGCCGTCAGAATCGTCTCCTCGAGCTCTTTATGATGATTCCAACTTTGACAACTTTTGACGACATCATTTTTTTGCTTCCTGGACACCCTCTGATACCAGTTTGACCCAAGGTTTGACTGGCCATAACTTGCACAAACGGACTTCTTTTTGCTCTGTTTGAGTTGCGTTGGAATCAGGACGTCGAGCTCTTTCTGATGGTGTTGATTCTGGAGAGAAATGAGACACTTCAATTTTCACTAAAAATATCCACCGGATCATTCACCACCTTGGGTGAGTGAGTCCCATGTGAACCAATATTAAAACTAATTCAAATTCTTGACATGATTTTATCCTCCTAGATCTGATGTCAGCTTGCAATGTCACAATTTTAGGAATTCTTGCATAATTAAGTATAAATACAAGTTTATTTCACTCATTTTACACCTAGCAAGTTGAATGAGCATCCTTATAGAAAAGTTGAGTTTACAAGAGCATTTGAGCATTCAAGGGTAGATTATCAAGCATTTTAGAGAATTCTTCAAGCATCAAGCATCATGTCAAATATTTCATGCATCATGTTTTTTTTTGATCTAACAATTGTGATGTAGGGTTTATGATTCAAGCAAGTGTTCAATTCAGGAGCTATTACCTTCAAGAAAGAGTCAAGATCTACACCCTTTGGAGTCATCTCATACATGTTTGTAGCACTTCATTGCTAGAGTTTGGTGAGTTGCAACATCATATTTTGTTCATTCATCATTCTCCAAATTCCTATTTTATTCTATTTTAAGGTTTGATTACCAAAATGGGATTTGACCAAGGCAATCCCCTATCCACTAACAAATTTTTTTTCCGCTCTCCTTAGTGTGTGATTTGCAGATTTAGATTGAAGAAGCATTGATGAGCAAGATTGGAGAAAAGCTATCAAAGTGCATAGAGTTGTCAAAGTTGTCATCAACCCTTGGAGAACATTGAAGAACACCTATAGGTTGATTTTCAGAGATTCAGATCTAGAATCCTGAAGAAGTAGATTGAGTAGACTAAGAAGAGTAGATTTAGATCTTGAAGTTTTAGAAAACCCTAATTAGACTGATTCACCACTTCTGGCGAATGAGTCCCAATTTTGGTCAAAATTCATATTTTTGCAAATTCAGATACCCATTTGTCAGGTTCCTGTTCTTGCATAGAAACCTAGATTTTGGATTGATTCACCTAGCTTGGTGAATGAGTCCCACTTAACATTGAGATCAGATTTTCCAACATTTCAGATCTCCATTCAACCATCTCTAGATTTTTAGGTGTACATGGTCCTTCCTGTAGCTTCCTGTGTTGTTTCATTTAATTTTCTAGGTCATTTTGTAGGTCATTGCATCATATTAGGGTTTTATATTACACCTTCCATTTCATTTGTCTTTCCTAGTCTTAACTTGGTGGTGAACCTCACATTAGCTTATAATCAGACCCTAGGACAATCTTGTTGCAAGATCTCTTTCTCCTTTGCATTGAGATCTCTAGGGTTATCCTTGAGTGGAATAGTTAAAAGTGGGTGTGCTCTATGTCCTAAGCCATGCGATAACACTCTCCTCATCCACCCATTTTTCATCGGTTCCACATTTTATGGACTCACCAATTTTTTTAGCTAGCAGGATTAAATCTGCATGTGTTATGCTCTAATTGGTCTGACATGTTCATTACTTTCCTATTTGGATTACTAACTAATCATCATTCAAGTCCACCCCCAAAGGCTGTATAGAGGAGACTTGATATTAGATCAGATACACACATGGAAACTAAATAGTTTGACACCCTAAACGTCCACTTCCCCACATTTATCATGTGTTGCCTCCACAGTCCCTTCTATTTAGCCATTTGTAAATTATGAATCCCTTCCATTTACTTAGCTCAAATGGTGCACAATTCCAACACCTTAGATCATTCAATGCTCCAAAACCTTGTACATGGTACTAATTTTCACCCTTTTCCTACATACATCTTATAGAGTCTTTTTTTCCTTTGGCACCAATACATGTTTAGCTCCACTCTCTACAAAATCCTTTAGCACTGATACATGTTCGACTCTACCCATTCTTCCTTCAACCACTAGTTGATGGTATGAGGGTAATTTATTTGATAGTTTCCAACATCCAACACATCCTCCTTTTGAACCAAGTGAGGTTTTTAATCTCAATAAAGGTATACCATTGTTTTGTGTTTGTTGTTGCTTCTTTTTTGAATAATTTGTGTGATTTATTTGAATAATTTTTATGTAATAAATTTTATGTTCAGTAACTTGAAGTTTATGCTAATTTTTGGATGCTTATGAAATGAATATTTAAAAGTTTTCTTTGGTTATTTGTAGTGTGAAGGTTATGTTTCTCTTTGGGTGCTTCTAGATTTTTTTTCATAAACACAATTACTTTAACAAGGAAAACATGGTTTTGTTCAAGCATCACCATGACTTACTTAATGAGTTTTCAGTCTCCAAATTGGTTTATTATTTGTTTTAATAATATGATAAAACAATAAGTAGGGTTTGAATGCTTTATATGTAGTTGAGCCTATCTTATTTTATTGCATGCATTTGTGTTCATTTATTCTTCATTTCAACAATAATTAATGTTTAGTTCTTCATTTATTTTAAAATATTTTTAAAATGTTAGTTAACAATGTTTTGGGCTAGAGTTAAAATTTATCATCTAAAACACATGGAAATATTGGGTTTTCTATATAGGAATTTATAACAAACTAAATATTGGATATTATGTATTCTATATAGGCTTTTAGGTATTTTGTATAGGCTTTTAGGATGGCCTACAAATTAAATATTTCAATCTAAATAGGAAATTAATTTGACATGTCTAAATATATATGGCAGATGCATGTAAGTTTGACTTAATATCTTCCATCCCTTATAATTTGTTCTATATTTTTGTCACATATTATCTCTCTGGTATCTTCGGTCTAGTAGTTACCCTAAATTTAACTTGTCTCAATTATCAAGTCATTTTATTTGTATGGTGGTATATTCGGTTTGACAATTATCCTTATTCAATCTTGTTAAATTTTTGAAGTCACAAACACACACACATATATTTATATACATATATAGATAGATGGATATATAGATAGCTAGACCAAACAAAAAATATATACATAGATATATAGATACATGTATAAATTTGTAGAAAAATAGTCATATATTTGATTTTATTTTTTCTTCATTTCAATCATATACATATGTTGGTATATTCAATCTTCTAGTTGGCTAAAATCTATCTTGTTCAATTTTTCAAGTCATATATACATATATGTATATATGTACATATTTTTATATATATGTACATATATATGTATATATAGATAATATATATACATAGATATATAGATAGATAGGCCGAAAAAAATAAAATAGAAAAATAGTCATATCTTTGATTTCTTTATGTTCTTCATTTTAGTCATATACATATGTTGGTATATTCAGTCTACCAATTAGCCAAAGTGTGACTTGTTCAATTTTTGAAGTCTCTCTCTCTATATATATACTACAAAAATAGTAATCTCTTTGTTTTAATTTGTTCTTCATTTTAGTCATATACATATGTTGGTATATTTGTCTAATACCTACCTAAAATTTGTCTTGTTTAATTTTTTAAGTCATATATATATATTGATATATGCATAGATAGATAAATAGATAGATATATACATATATACATAGATATATATAATTTGTTCTTTGTTTTAGCTATATAGATATGTTTGTATATTTAGTCTGACAATTATCCAAACTTTATCTTGTTTAATTTTTAATTCATATATAAATATATAGATAGATAGACCAAATATATATACATACATACATACATATATATATATATATATATTTCATTGGAAAAGGAGATCCTAGGTCTAATGTGTAGATAACTAAAATTAAACCTTTTCCACAAACATGTGTGGGAATCTACATCGACAAGGATAAGAGATTGACTTACAACCTAAAAGGTGAATCAACCAACCTTGGATCTAGATTCTTTTGAGTTGGTTTGTATTCTTGGAAGGGGGGTTGATGGGTTGAAAAGTTGATGAAATGTTGTAACTATGTAACTATGAAAATTCAACATTATGTTATGAATTATGACAAACTAAAAATAGACAGACAAAATAAGAGTCCAAAAACACAAAGAAAGACACAAAAGAACCTAGAGTTCAAATTTGGGTTGGATCTAGCTGGTCTAGGGAACAAGGATGCCCTAGACTGAGGAATTGGTTCCTAAAATTGATTTCACAAGCCTAAGGTCCCTAGTATATAACTTCTTTCCTTCAAGTTTGGTTGTTAGATATTTATCTACTACTAACAAAATGCAGATTCCATGACTTGTCAAGTTGTAGGGTTTTGATGTTTGAATGAGAAAATTTCCTTCAATCTTCCTTCAATTTACTTTAGATCTATAACCTCCACACATGAAGAGATGGAAAGGGTTATGCCATATAGCGGCTTTCCTGAGTCAAACCTTCTTTTGGTATTTCTACCTCCACAATAGAAAAAATGATGATAAAGAGAGCTTATCCTTTTGAGGGATAGAGGCAAAATGATAAACAAGTAATGAATTGATACTTTATTGCAACTCACCACTCAAATCTGATTTCCTTGATGGACTAAAGTCACATTCATCACCTTCAAGGATCAGTTGTTGCTTGAATTGATTTGATCTGAAGACCTACAAGTATTAGTGCTAAAAAATAGAATGCATGTAAAAACATGAATAAACTCACATAAAATTTGACATGATGCTTGAATGAAAAGATGCTACAATGATCCTCAAATTTTTTCTCTTGACTACTCTTGAATTGATTTTTGAAGTATAATAATTCTTCTCCAAAATTTATTTTTAATTCAAATGGTAAAAATACTATGTATTTATATGTAATTAATCTAATTTCCCAAAAAAAAAATCTTGATAGCCAACAATTAAAGTTTAAATTCCAAATAATAAATTACTGACATCAAAATATTTAAATTTGGAGCCAAAATAGGTAGTCTAGGGTGCCCTATGCTCTAGACTAGATTCTTTCTTTTCAGGGATCCAAAGTGTTAGGGAAAAAATATTAAATGCCTGCTTTGATTTCCCATATTTTATTTTTGGATAAATGTTTTAAAATGGGAAATCACATGCATAATTAGTAAATTAGGTGCATATATATATATATATATATATATATCTAGATATGTAGCCCCTCTTTGTTTTAATTTCTTCTTCATCTTAGTCATATACATATGTTGGTATATTCAATCTGATAGTCATCCAAATTCAGTCTTGTTTCATTTTATATATATATAAATTGATAGATAGATATATATAGAAATATAAATGTAGCATAGAAAATTGTCACCCTTGACAATTTCGCACTAGGTTTAGCTCCCCCCTATGTGCTTGGACCTAATTATGCATTTAATTTTCTCATTTTATAAATTGAAACAACAAAAAAGGGGAGAAGAGGGGAACCTTTGAGCTTTCACCTTAGGGTCCAACACCTTTTTCTAAATGTTTCTAGGGGGATTGATTGATTGGAGGATTTGGATTGGAAATGAAGGTTTGATAGATTTGACTAAGGTATGTGATTGACTTACATCTTGATAGGTGAGTCAAATAGCCTATAACCGAATCTAGAAATGTCCTAATGATGAAATGTAATGATCTAAATTGGGTAATAGTATAATTTATTGTATAACATAAATTCATAGATAGATTCAGACAATAGAAATGAGCAGAGTAGGACACTGTGCACCTGTGATTCAAATATGAGGATGAAAATGGAGGACATAGATGCCCAAGGTGTGAGTGTCCTTGTAGTGCATTTTGAAATCTATCTTCACGATCCTCTAATGTTAGGTTAGAGACTTCCATTTCTGCTTGCAAATCTATCTAATCACTATTAGATAATTCTATTGGTGGGTTTCTATGAGTTGACAAGATGTAGGACTTCAAATACAACAATGAACAATTTGTCTCCAAGCTCTTTTCAATCCTCTTCAAACCTGAAATTTGTTAGGAAAATGTGTGTTGTACACCTTGCATAAAGTATATAGTGTATTTATTTATTTATTATCTGTGTGGTGCACCTAGGTTACCTAAAAGTATGTGCATCACTAGGAGTTAATATTCTTAGGGCCACTTTATGCTGTATGTAACATTGAGACATAAGTTATGAGTTGTAAAATGTAATTATTTAATATTGGGAAAAATAATTTAAATAAAGTACCCAATATTAAATGTGGGGACATGGTTTTGTAATCTCATGATTTTAGTCACATGGTTTGTAATACTACTTGGTGGTTTTGTGGGAGCTTGTTTCTATAAAAGCAACCACAAGGGTAGTTGTTTAGGTTGGTGAATTTGTAGGTTAGCTCTTGTTAGAATTTGTGAGGGTTTGAAGCATGGCATGAGATGTGTGGTTACATGCTTGTTCACATGGATTTCTTGGAGAGGGCTTGATGCTTCAATGTTGTTCATGGAGACTCTGAAGATGTAGTGTAATCTTTATTGCTAAATAATAGATGAGTGATGGATGCTTTTGGAGGCTGGGTATTTCCCTCTTGATGGTTTTACTAGGGTATATCTTGTGTCATATTTGATGGGTATGTTGTCTATTCTCTTGCATGTGGATTATGAGTACTTACTTGCATAGATTTCTCTTTTGGGTTATGTGGAAATTGTCATTATATGGCTGTAAGTTTCCTTTCAAAATCTGCACATTCACAAAGAGAGTAAATATTGGGCCATTTAGTGGCTTGCCTCGGTCAAACCCCATATTAATGTTTCCACTTACACTATGGTAATGCCAATGATGAAATGATAATAGATAGGAAGTAATGATGAAACTAAAAAGTGCTACAACTCACCATCCTTCAATGGCTTCCTTGAAGGACTAAAGTCATGCACATCACCTCAAGGTCTTGCATTTTTCTTGTTTGATTTTCTTGAATGATTTAGAGGCCTACAAAAGTGTTATCCTTCACAAAACAATGATAACATGAACACACATACAATCACATAAGATTTGACATGATGTTAGGATTATGAATTGGTGTAATAAGGTTCTAAAAATGCTACTCTTGACTTTATTGATAGTGCTCTTGATAATAGTTGCTCCAATGATTTCCTATATTCTCCTTGTTAGGTTTGAAATGATGCAATAACTAGGTATTTATAGGAATTTATTAAATTTACTGAAAATTAAATCTTGATGTTCAACTTTAGACACTTACATTACAAATATTAAATTGCTGACACTGACATATTTGAAATTGGATCCAAAAATAGGGGTGTCGGGGTAAGGTATTAGGTAAATGCAATTGTTTACCACTTGCAAATCATTGGTAATTGTTAAAAATGAGCCATAGAATGCATAGTTTAGGAAATTAAGTACTCAATTAGGTCCAACAGTTTAAGGGGGGACCAAACATAAGGTAAAATTATCAACGGTGACACATTATGACAACACATAAATGTATTCGGAAAATTAAAAGATGGGATTGAAAATAAAAAATTAATATTTTATCTTAATGCTTAAGGCCTAAACAAGGTGGGTTTGGACTAGGGTGCACAACTCGCTTGTCCAAACCTTTTTGGCTAAAATATAAATATGTTGGTGTCAACATTTTAATATTTAGAAATTTGAAATTATTTATCGGCTATCAATATTTGATTTTTAGGAAATTAGAAGAATTGCATATAAATACAAATCAGTTTCATGATTTTAAGTCTAGCATGTTTGGGAAAGAAATTGAGATTATTATTGAGCATCCTAAGAGCAGTCAAGAGAAAAATTAGTATAATCGTAACAACATTTATTTCAGTCAAGCATTATGTTAGCCATGCATCATGTTTTTATGTGAGTTTGTTCATATTTCATGTTTGTTTGTTTTGTGAGTACTAACACTTGCAAAACATCAAATCAAGCATAAATTTCTCTTTGAAGGTGATGAGTACATGACTTCAGTTGATCAAGGAATGAAAATATAAGTGGTGTGTTGTAGCAATTTATTAATTTATCACCTTTTTATCATTTATCCTTTGCCCGATTGAAGGTAAAATATCTTTTTACATCATCATAGCTATTGTGGAAGTAGAAATACCAAAATGAGGTTTGACTTAAGAAAGCCCCTATATGCCACAACCCTTCCCCCTCTTTTATATGTGTAGGTTATAGATTTTAAGAAAATCGGAGGAAAATTGAAGAATAATAGCTCATTCAGGCATTCAAGCCCTACAAGTTGTCAAATCAAGGAAATTGGGTTTTATTAGTGACATATATGAAGTTCCGACAATGACCCAAGAAGAAAAGAACTTGCAGACCAAGAGCAACAAGAGTGTGAAGTCAGATCTTTAGTATGTTAGAGAAATCATGCATTAGCTAATAATTAATTAATCTTAATTGATTATTAGGATAATTTATTCTCATCTAGTTAAGCTAAAATTAGGAGTGTTTTTTTATATTAACGAGAGAGAGCTTTTTTAGATCATTTTGTTTCATCACATAGGATGACAAAACTTGTCATGATCTAATCCCTTTATCATTTAATGTCACTCTTATAGAACACTCATCCTCATTATATTATCTCATGAAGATCTCTTTGAAGACTCTTGAGGTTCATTCTAGTTGGGATTTAGTGAACCCCTTCTAAATTTTTGAGATTTTTCTTCAACTGGAGTTTCAAGCTTCAAATCTAAAATATCCATTTCTTATATTGCAATTTTTTGAGTTGGGCAATATTTTGGTGCACTTTGGCATAAAAGGACCTTTTTCGATAGGTGAAAACACATATTTTTTCAAGCAACCTTTTTTGAGTTTTTGGCATTGTTTAACCTTTTCGACATTAGTTTTCACCTTTTTTGACCAATTACAAGTTTTTTAGCTCTAACATCATTATTGTTTTATCAACTAGAGAATCTTTACAAATATTTTGGTACCATAAGGAATATTCTAGTGGAATCTTTTTATTAACAATTAATTTTTTAGTGACTAGGGAATATTTTATTGACATCAACATGATGTCCATGGTACAAACAACTGGTAGGCCCCCCTTTAAGCCCCTTTTGTCCCTAAAAGAGCAGTTTTTTAATTTTTGACCATAAATTAGGCATACTCTATCAAAATTGGGCAAACAAGATTTTATCAAAAAGATGGTTCCATGAATTTTCTAATGGTATGATTTTCATCTCCATTTTTTATTGCTAGTACATTCTATAGCCTTTCAAAGTTGTGTTTTTTTCCCTTTATAGATAACAAATTTTGACCACTTTCTCTATTTTTCATGATTTCAGTAGCATTGGGATGGTTTTTTAGAGCTCTTCACATCTATCCATGCACTTTTTCCATATTTTTCTCCAAGTATATATATTTTTTGTGTTTTCACATTCTGGTGAATTATTTGAACATTTTAGCTCTTGTAAACTTTTTTTTTGTGTGCGATGACTTGTTTTAGGTTGTTCTACATGTAATTATAACATTTTATCCTATTTGGGAATTATAGACATCTTTTGCATGCAATTTGTCTTTTGTAGACGCACTAAGATAAAGTTCCATTTTGGTGTATATTTTTTGGGGATTTTCACATCTTGTTGTGCATATTATAATCACACTATGTTATAAAGTGTCATGGGTGGGTTGTGAGTACCTTTTTTTTTCTATCACACCTTTGTCAAGTGAGTGTTCCTTCCATGACAACATTAAATCCCAATGATCGTTTCCTCATGCAAGTGTGATCTAGTTTGCATACCCTTTTTATTTGTAGGTACTTTTAGTTGCACATTTCAATGTAGCAAATTTGGAAATGATATTGATGAGTCAAGGTAGTCATATGATTGTTCCAGAGGATGTAAGTATGTGCTAAATTTTACTTGATTGAAGTAGACAATGAAGGACTCGAGGGAACTTGCGGAGAAGGCTTTCTCATATCATCGACCATTGAGGTAGTGCAAGGCCTGCAAGTAGATCACTGAATCTAGATTACATTTAAGGCAGTTTTGCAAGGTGGACTTGAATAGACTGCCAACCTTGAGGCAGTTGCAAGTACCTGCTAAATTTTAATTGATTGAGGTAGACATTGATCTTGAGGAAACTTGTGGAGAAGGCTTGCTTAGACAGTCGACCATTGAGGCAGTGCAAGGCTTGCAGGTAGATTGTTGAATCCAAATTACACTTGAGGTAGTTTTGCAGGATGGACTTGAATAGACCGTCGACTGTGAGGTAGTTGCAAGTACCTATGAATAGATTGTCAAACCAATTCAAAGAGACAACATTGATTTTTTCATAACTTAGGCCAAAGTGAAGAGGCTCACTTTTAAAATAACCTCGAGAGTTTGATGTAGGGGCATCCTAAAGATTCAAAGAACATTCAGTTACATAGGTTGTAGATAATGCAGTGAATTTTAGTATGATGGCTAGCTCAGTATATTGAGGATGTGGAGTCACAGATTAAAGGGTTTGTTGATGAGCATGTCTAGTTTATCCATCAAAATTTTTAGAGGTTCTCATGAATATTTGATCAAGTTATGAGTTTTTGTGTTCTAACAGTTGTTCGGTTGCTTTAGTTAGTGTTCCTGAAGGAAGATGATGTGATTCTAGTAATCTAAGTTGTTGTGGATCTCTAGTGGTGATTCGTGGATGTTTCTAGATCATGATCTAGCTGTGTTGTTGGTTTGCATTGTTTGTTGTGCTCACGATTGGTGATTTTCCTTCTAGGAGTTCATGTTTTCTTGTTCTTGGCCGAGTGAGTGATTGTAACGTGTTGTGGATCTTCGAGGCTAATTGTTTAAGGTGTTTCATGTTCGAGGCATGTTGTTTTGGGTCCTACTATGTTTGGGCCCACCTTGGTTGATGTACATTGATAATTGCTTATGGATTTGGGCCAACAGTTTGTGCAATTTTTATATATTTTTGGGCTGACATGTAGTTGATGTTATCCTTGGATGCAGATATATAAGACCAATTGTTTGTAGGAGATTGATAACAAAAAAGGGAAGTAGAAAGGAATATGTGTGAGATGTCCAGAGTTTTGTGTGTGAATACTGTTATAATCTTTTGGAAGGCAAAGATGAAGTGTGAAGAAAAATAGTCATGAAGCACGGTGATGAGGTGTTATGATCTGATAAGATCAACAGAGTAGAGAAATCTTGAAGCAGAAGGAAGAATCAATGAAATATTGTTATTATATGAATTGTTTGTAAATCCTAGGTTGTGACCTAGCATCTATAAAGCCCGAGTGGCATATATAATATGTTTTGAGATCATAATATAATGAGAAGTGAAATTTGAAGGCTGGGTTTTCCCCTTTGAGGGTTTTCCTAGGGTAGTTCTTGTGTCATGTGTTCTTGCATATCTGTTATCTTTATGTTGATTATCTGTTAGCTTTTGTTAGATATCAATAAGATCTGAGTGTTAGTTGTTTAAGCTGCAAGGTTGTATAGTCCCTCACTGGACCTTCCTACCTTGGACTACATAAAAAATGCTCAGAAGGAAGTTGGAAAACCCATTATAGATGATTAATTCTTGTCAAAATAGTTACAAAGGATGACAGTCACTACAAGACAAAACTGCTACAGTGCAAGCCACTAGATGACAAAATAGGGAAAAGACAAGGATGTATTTTATATTGTCATATATTTGGGGGTAGGTGAAACCCTAATATAAAATGAATCTGAGCCACACAATGAAAGTAAATCTTTTCTATTCATTTTGATTTTGGAAAACTATAAATAGGGGAATCCTCTCATTTTCAAAGAGAGAGATGAGTTGTTTTTTAAAGGCATGCTACAAAAAATTAATGAGAATAACATTGTTTTGATGGATTCTTGTGTTTTATTCTCATGTGTGCATGATTCATTCTCCCAATATTATATTTTAGATTTTTCTGTTCTAGTTTCAAGTTGCTTTTAGTTGTTAGTTCATGCTACACTTTAATGGTGAAGAATGCTATGTTGTTGATATCTTCTTAGCTCATACTTTTTGCTGTTTATTAATGATGAACAATAGTGTGAAGTTAGTCTGAGCTATGTTTATATTGTTGTACTTAAGTTATGTTTCTATTCATTATTTAATGGTGAATGGATAATTTGAAAATCTGAAGACCTTAGAAGATTGCACTAGTTCTATGAGACTATATTCAGTCTTTGGTTAAGTGGGAACTAGTTTTAGGAAGACTGTCCACTATAGCATCCACCATCGTTACTGTTCAACATTCAGTTGTAGGTCTAGAAAAATTCTTATCCCTTCTCCCTTTTGACCTTTGTTTGAAAATTGAGTTAGAACAAAGTCCCAACATCATCACAAAGCCAAATTTGATGAGTAGAGAGGAGTTTTAGTTCGCTGTCTTGAACTTGCAACAATTGTGCTTCCACTTCCAAAATTTATAAAATCCTTTTGTAGATCCAATTCCCTCCATGCTTAGTTAACCATAAATTCCCTTTTTGATTAACATAAAATAACATCAACCAATTGAATTGTTCCAAGCATTGTCATGACCTGACACCCGAGAGACCTTGGGGTGATTTTCTAAAACTTAGTTGCAAAAAATTTCGTTTCAAGAGAGACATTGCACTTGTTCTTTATCTATGTTGAGAAGGTGCAAAAACACCCATCAACAAAACTAATGCTAGAAGGAGGGCCATCAGGCTAAGCTAGATCGAATTAGTTGCTTCTCCCCTCAAAAACTTCCTCAAAGTGCTTAGATCCACAATAGACAAGGAAGAATTCCAAGAGCTGAAAACCCCTACTAGGGATAAGAGAGCTAAGAGAGGGGAAGCATCCACTTTAGCCCCACCCATTCGACCTCAATCCCCTCCATCTCCTTCCATATGTCCATTTAATTCCTCTCGTTCACTGCTAATAGAACTTCCATCCTCCCCTCCACTCCAAACTTCCTTTCCACCCTTCACTTCCCATAGCCAAGGTGTTGCCTCTACCCTTGCACTTCACTTCCAAGGAACTACCCCAATTACAGTACCATTGCAGCCTCGAGTTACTGTAGCACAAAAAAATCCACCTCCACTTCCCACAATGGCTTGGTTGGGTAACAAACCTTCCCCATTGTCCTTCAACGACTATCATTACATGCTCAAGAATCTGAAAGGATTTTGCACCAAGTTCCACCAACGCAATCTATAAAGGACAACAAAAGAACACATCAAAATATTTCAATCAGCCTTGAAAGACATGCGGATTGAACATGAAGATGTGGATTATAGGCTCTTCCCTTACTCATTGGGGGATGAGGCCTTCTATTGGTACATCCATTTGCCAACCAGGTCCATCACTACTTGGGATCAAATGAAGAACACCTTCCTATAGAAGTTCAAGCTTCTTGTCAACCCCTTTGAGTTATACTAGCAATTCACATTCGTTAGGAGAGAAGTTAATGAGCCTATTAGCTCATTCAATGACCAATTCCATAGAGATTATATGAAATTGTAGCCACCTTATGTAGTGGATGATCCTTTTGCTCGACTGTTGTACTATGTTGCCTTTGATAATCTCACATTTACATTGGTAAAAGGGATGCGCCCACCCCTTGCTAGGTTGGTGGATGCCTATGCATAGGTAGTCATAACAAGAATGGACTTGGGGAAACACATTATAGGTCCATTTACGACTAGCTTCCCATCCTACTCAAATCCAAGGGCTTACCCATGCCTTGGCTCATCAAATTCCCATGATGAACCAAATTCCACAACTGCCAATAGTGCCACATCAAGGGAAACCCTTGAGTCAAGCACTATTAGTACCACATTACCTATAGCCTCTGCAACAATAGGCTTATTATTAGTAGCCCTATATGCCTACATACCTACAAAATTAAGAATTTCCACCCACTCAGTAGAACCAACCTGCGATGCAATGAGTGTTCCTCCAAAACTCAACACCACAGTGAATTAATGCGGAAAAGGATTGAATTGATGAGCTAATAGAACTAGTAAGGAAGATGTCCACCGAGATGAAACATACGAGGAACTAGAAAAACCAACTATAGGCTTCTCAAAGGATCATCTAGGCCAACCTGAATTGAGACAATCATGACATTGGCACATCTACAGGCCAAAATTATGAAAGAGGTCAGAACTCAGGGCATAATTTTGAAAAAAGGCCTTCCTAGAGGTAGAGTAGAATGTGGAACACTAGGCCAAACAATGAAGGAATTCATACACCTCTTGACCAATTGAGTGGTAGTGACAATTCCATAAGTGGAGTGTACTTGGCTTAGGCTACCTTATCCAGTTGGTGTCATATCCACAAGATGAGTAGGAATTCTAAACTAGATTGCTCGAAATTCCAAACCGTCATTGAGATCTTCCAAGTGGAGGTCTAGAATACTATTGATGGCTTAGGTTGTAGAGACATAGTCCCTTTGGAGCCATATGATTCCTTAGTGTTGGTGGTCAATAAAGATCCATTCCCGCAAAGTGAAAACAACTCACTTGAAAAAGAGGTCATAGTGAATGAGCCTACCACCAAGGAAGGAGAAACAAAAGAGGTAAGTAACAAGAGCCCTTTATTCCAACTCTTTGATTCAGTAGATAATGGTCCTATAGATGAGGAAGAGCCACATGAGGATGAGGTCCATATGTTCCATCAGAGAACAACCCCATACAACTTAAGGAGTAGGTAGGATGGTGGTCCTTTCACGACGTCTACCCCACCTAATAACTTCAATACACCACTCGACCCTAATGCCAAAAATAATATAGACTACCCCCATGTGCCTACCTAATACTTCAATAGAAATAGGAAGCCAAGTCAAAATCAAGATCAACCCTCTAGTTCCTCCCAATTTATTTTTTTGAGGCGAAAGTTGAAAAAATGGGGGAATATATAGCAGACGAATTGAAAAGAGTTAAAGTGATTCTATCAGCCTTCAAATTGTTAAGAGGTCCCATTGTTAGAAATGCCTTCTTTAGTTCACTAAATGGAACCTCCCCATCAAATTTATCCCAAGAGGTACTCACCAAAAGGGTTTCCTTTGATACCTTAAATAATGAGCCCATGATTAGAGAAATCTTGGGGAAGAAGCCTAACCAATCTCCAAACCAACAAGTTAGTAAAAACCAACACATAGATAAAACTCCCACCAAAGAGTCGAATCAAGTGCAAACAAAGGATAAATATAATGACAAGGACAAGGATCAAGTGGCCTAGGCTAATGTAGTAGTGGGGTTGTTCTAGGGGAAATTGGAAATGCCTCCTTTCTTGACAACCATCAAAATATTTGGTAAGAATCTACACAATTGTTTGATCGATTTAGGAGCCTCAGCTAATGTCATGCCACTGGCCATATGAAAAGCATTGGGAATAACTCTGACCCCCTTTCAACGAAAAGTGACTCAACTAGACAAAGCTGAGGTAAACATAGTTGGAGAAATGAAAAGGATACCCATGCAAATTGATGTTGATTTGAGGGTGCAACAAGTAATTGACATTCAAGTTGCTGATATTCCCAACACATATGGTATCATACTTAGAAGGGACTTCACCTGTGCCTTGAATGGATATGCTGCAATAGATTATTCACATTTTTGGTTACAATAGAAGGGACTTCGTAACCTGATTCACTTTGAGAGAGATCCCCATATGAAGTTCATGATCACTGAGTATAACAATACAAATGAGGTATTGTTTGCAAAAATAGAGTTGGGTAATTATTGTCCTGTGGCCTACCATGATGATGAAGATTTCCAAGAGGAAAGAAATGCATAGGAGGTCCCCATGTTATGTGACACTCCTATCAATTTAACTTCTCTCCCAGGTAGCATAGAAGTATTGATTGAATCTAAAGATGGAGAATTCTACGAATATGGACATCTTGGGTTGCTAGACAGATTCCAAAATTTTATGTAGAGGTGCGTACATGATCAACTCAGTTTGGGAGCAAGAATGGAATTTCAGGAATTGTTAATACCAAGCTGGTGTAGGGTCCACAATTCAGCTCACTCTAAATTTGAATGCTGCTTATGCCAAAAAATGGTAGAGCATATCAAAGGACAAGTCACCCCTAAGGGGAAATAGGAGAAAAAAAGAATCAAAGATGACCCAAATTTACCTAGGCACCTAGTGAAACAAAAGCATCTATGTGAAACCAAGGAAGGAAGCATGCTCCACCAACACCAAGATCAAAGGTTCTTTTAAGTTTTGGACACCACTTTTTGATGGATCGAAGTCCAAACTGGGAGTAGGATCCAACTTCGAACTCATTAGTCCCATGGGTGAGACATATTTTGTTTCCCATAGACTCCAATTTTATTGTACAAACAATGTAGAAGAATATGAAGCATTAGTTCATGGAATTTTAATGACATTAAGAAAGAATGATAAAATACTGCAAGTCTTTGGTGATTTTGAGCTAGTAGTGAAACAAGTTAGGAAACTATACTCCTGTCATGAGAAAAGGTTAGAAAACTATAGACATAGGGTATGTGATCATGTAGAAGGTTTAGATGTGTTCAACATTCAGCTAATGTCATGTAGTAAGAATCAAACTACTTACACCTTAGCCCAAGCAACAAGCACCCTCCAACCTTTGTCCTTAACTGGCCTAAAGAAGTTCACCATAGAGCTCACCTCTACTCCCTTAGTTCATGATAATGTAACCAAATTCCAAGTTTATAATGATGATAAACACATCCTAGACTTCATCACAAGTTTCGATGTATTTGTAACTCAAATCATCGATGAAATGGAACCTGAGGAGGTTGAACTTGATATAGAGGGAGTGATCAACTTGAAGAGCAACACAATATTGTAAGGTATGGTTCAGGTGGAGAGGATATTTTATTTGGACCAAATCAAGGACCAGGACCAATAGACTAAAAGAGATTGAACATATAATCATTGTGATTCTCATAACATGGGTACAATTGATAAAATTGAAAATGTGTTAATAGGTAAGGTGTATACACCATGGGAAAGAAAAATTATTATTGATGCCTTGCATAACTATCATGATGTAATTTCTTGGGGATACGAAGACTTGAAGAAATATCGTACATCAATTATCACCCATACCATTCCCCTCAAGCTAGATGTAAGGCCTTTCTGACAATGTCAATGCTCAATTAATGTATTATTAGAGCCAATGATCTTTAAAGAAGTTAAAAAGCTGTTGTTGAACCGAATTATCTTTCATGTTAGGCACTCCACATGGGTGGAAATTTTGGTTTTGGTCAGAAAAAAGAATGGGGAAATCTGACTATGTGTAGATTTCCGAAACCTAAACAAAGCTTCAGAAAAAGGACAACTACCCAGTGCCCTTGCTAGATGAGGTATCACAGATTGTCAACGGGTCTCAAATGATGTCATTTCTAGATGGTTATTCTTGATATAATCAAGTAATGGTGCGATATGAAGATAGGCATAAAATGACATTCACCACAAAATGGGGAACATTTGCATACAGGAGGATGTCGTTCGAATGAATTAATGTAGGCGTAACATTTCAATGTGGCATGGACATAGGGCCTTCAAATAAATCATCGAAAAATGCATCATCATATACATGGATGACCTCACCGTGTTCTTAAAGAAAAGAGGGGCCACATCTCCGATTTGTGATTTTTTTTCAAAAATGTAGAGAGTTCGACATCTCACTAAACCCAAAGAAATGCATCTTCGGAGTGATCGAAGGCAAGTTGTTGAGACATGTGATTTCAGAAAAGGGAATCTCTATAGATCCAAAATATATACAATCCATATTAAAAATTTAGCCTCTAGGCAGCAAGAAAGAAATGAATTCTTTCTTTGGAAAGATCAACTTCTTCAGAAAGTTCATCATGAGCTTTGTTGAAATAGTCAAGCCGTTGAATGCCATGCTCAAGCAGGATACCAAAGTAGAGTGGAAACCAGAAGTTAAGAAATATTTTGAGGAAATTAAGAGGGCTATGGCTGATGCCCCAATGCTTGTCATTCCAAATTATTTAAGGCCATTCTACATCTAATCATTTTCTTCAAATCACTCTTGCACCAACATGTTAACCTAGAAACATGACAAAGGGAATGAGAACACTATTGCATTCACGAGTTCCCCACTGAAAGATGCCAAATTACGGTACCACAATGTTGAAAAGAAGGCATATGCCTTAGTCAGAGTAGTTAAAAAATTCAAACATTACATCTTAAGAAACAAATTTTTTGTAATTGTCTCGGATACAATAGTCAAGAACCTGTTAATGTGAAATGAGTTAGGAGAAAGAAGAGAAAAATGAGTCACTCTGCTAAAATAATATGACATGGAGATTCATCCCATGAAGCTGGTTTGGTGACAGGCCCTCAATCATACAATAGAAAAAATTGAGCAGAAGCTCACAATGCAACAATCACTTGGAGGATGTTTCCCTAGGTGAATGGTATGGCAACATTGTCTACTACCTACTGAACAAAAAATGCCCATCATGGTTGCAAGGAGTACAAAAAAATATTTTAAGGTTGAAAAGTAGCAACTACATGCTACAAGGATCCATATTATAGAAAAGGAACCACAAAGGGATCTATCTTAGGAAAATAAGAAGCAAATGAAGTGTTGAAGCAATTTCATGATAAGTTTGGTACTGGCCACAAATTCAGGCCTTCAACCACTCATCAAATCCTATGGGTTGGGTACTATTGGCCAACATTTGGACTTGTCATGTTTATCAACTTGTTGCAACCAGGGAGAGAAATGTTGTTGTCCCACTCAAGCCAGTCGTGGAGGTAAGGCCTTATGCTCAATGGGGACTCGACTTCATCGGCTCGGTAAGCCCACCATCCCCTATAGGCCACAAGTATATTTTGACCGCTACTGATTATCGCACTAGATGGAATGAAGAAATTATCTGTAGGCAATGTACAACTAAAGTGGTCACTAAGTTCTTAGAAATTTTTATTTTAATTCACTTTGGTTTCCCATTTTCTCTCGTTTGTGATAATGGTCCCGCATTTTCATTCGTTAAGTTTTCTAGTTGGGCTGTTGATTATGACATCGTTCTCAAATTCTCCTCCAACTATTATCCCTAGGGGAATGGCTTAACTGAATCCACCAACAAAAATCTATTGACTGCCATTAGAAAGCTACTTGATAAAAACCAAAAATATTGGCATACCTAGCTATGTTTTTCCTTATGGTCCGCTCGCACACATCATAAGGCTACCTTAGGAAATTTTGAGTTTTGAATTGTCTATGGCTTAGAGCCTATTTTCCCTTAAGCCAATTTTCCCAATCCACCTAAATATCTCCACACTCCAATTCGTTAACACATATTACGAGGAGGGAGAATTCCAAGAGGCTCACCTGGCTAAGTTGCTACATTTAGAGGAAGTCTATGACCAAGATATAGAAAATGTTTCCAAACATCAAGGCATAGTAAAGAGATGGTTCGATCACTGAGCCAAAGTGAAGGAATTTAGGATTGCCGATTTGATCCTATGTTGGGACAAGGCCAATGAAAAGAAAGGGGGACATGAAAAATTCGACAAGCTTTGGCTTGGCCCTTTTCAAAATTTTGAACTTCTAGGAGATAATGCCTTTCGCCTCAAAAATTTAATTGGAGAGGATGTTCCGTTGCTTGTCAATAGGAAGTACCTCAACAATTACTTCCTTGCTTGAGTTGTTCAGGCTCATCCCATGGTATATAGTTGTATATAGTTAAAGTAGGTTCTTTTGCTTTGTTGTCTTGCTTTTTCTTTGCTTCCGCTTGCTTTCTTGAATTTTGTTTTGTTGAGGATGTTTTCCGATCTTGATGAGGTGGTTGTACTTGGCTCATCAGTGGGCCCACTTTTCTGCCCACTCCCATTTATTCTTTGAATAAGTATTTATGAGTTACCCCAAATTTCTATTCACCTCCGTGAAGTTAGTTTCCTTACTTGAACTCTAACTTGGCCTAGGACTAAACCCTTATTTGAGTCCCTTCACACTTATCTTAGATTATACACAAAATACATCTTAAGTAATCTCGATAAGCTATTTGATAGTCATTATGGAGCTACGGCAAGTGAAAAATCTTAAGTTTGTTCCAGTGACCACTGTGATTTTTGAACCCACTATGAGCTTCAATGCTTATGAAGTTGAGCAAAAGAATATTAAAAGAAAATATGAAAAGAAGAGAAAAGAGAAAATAAATGTTGAAATAGGAAACCGTGTGGGTGTGTGAACAACTCTATCGGGGCTATAGATGCTTGATTGGTGATAGAGCGATGTTCATGGGACCACAACGATAACTCCGTCAAGGCTATAGATGCCTGATTGATAGTGGAGCAATGTCCAAGTTACTTTTGTTGGGGTTAGACAACTTGCGTAGCTTGCCTTGGCTAATTGATTGCTATCCTGTATGGTCTCTTAGGGAGGGGAATGAATACACTACACACACTTCTAAGATATTTTCATGATTTGATTCAAGTAAGGATCTCGTTCTTTCTAAGTCTTGAGTTCATTTGGGGAAACCAACTTCTGATTTGTGAAACTAGAGATTTTGGGTTCCAAATGAATTCTTACTCTTAGAATGATTGAGTTTTCTCCCAGCAGAGTCACCATTTGTTGTGCCCATTGCGCACATGCCTTGTTTGGACCCAGGACCCCCTCTTTCCTTTTTTCCTTCTCCGGGTTGTTTTTTCCTTTGCCTTGTTTTGCATTTCCCCATTTCTAAGCTTAAGTTGGTCACATGCAGTGAAGTCACCAATTTCCAATTGACCAAAATCACCACCCTAAAACTCTTTAAGTATTTTGTCTCTATGGGTTTCCCTTGGCCTTTTTCCCTAGCATCCTTCGGGCCCTGTAGACCTGCATTTGTAGGTCTCCCTTGGTAGGTTGCCATTGCTACTTCACTACTAAGTAGTAGCTAACTTGAGGCTATCACCCACATGGAGGGATATGCACTACCCTCCACTACCTAGGTCTTCGCCGAATGTCCACCTAGTGCGGGTTTCCGCAAGTTCACCAACCTAACTTGTCACCATACTAAAATTAAGTGCGTGCAATTAATGATGGTTTCCCTAAATATTGAGGGGTCAAACCTGTCATTTTCACCCTAGTAATTTCAATTATTCTCAATGGAGAATGAAGATCTCTCACCCATGTAAGGCATCTAGTAGATTTGGATCAAGTTTCCTTTAGTTTATTTAGTGTAGATTCTGGGTAAGTCCACACTCAAGCCTTTGATTAGAATTTCTTTCCATAAACTAGGGTTTTGTAAATGCTAGGATGTTTAAAATTTGAATCCTCTTTCACTTTGGAAAATGTATTTGAGTCTTCCCGGGCCATAGACGTCACGTTTGGAATCTGTTTAGCACCTTAAAATTCCCTGCCTTCGGCTAATACTGCATGTTCGTGTGTATGGATTCTCGCTTTTCCTTCATCATTCTTCACATGATGGATGAACCCTCGCACCTTGCATCGTTATCATTACCATATCCTTTTACTTTGAAAACCTCCAAGAAATGATCGAGTCTTTAGGTGAATGTAGAAACCCTATTGTAAGATTCTTCTTTCAGGTGGCACCCTTCCCTTCGCCGTCTTCTAGGGGCAAAAGCTAAATGTCCGTCCACATGCCAGGCCTCACACTAGATCTAATGTCTTCAATAAAGTGGCTGATTAAATCCATGTGGGCCCATCCATGTAGGTTTCTGCCATCAGTTTGATGCCTCCTTGCTACTATCTCAAGTGCCAAGCCTTGACACCCTCCCATGGCATAGGATATGCTTTTACCTTTGATCGTTAAACGGACCTAAACCTAGACTTTGCTAAGATTGGATAAGTCTAAAGCCCATTATCTCCCTCTACACTTTCCAAGGCGATCAAACTCTAAGGTATAACTCACTACATCTAAGGTACCCATGGGTTTTGGAATGTGGAATTCTATGTGCGAGTCGCCACTTATTGAATGCATTTAGTTAATGGTTAAGCTTAAGAACCTTTCTACCTCATGCCACTTATGCATCCCAAAAGGCACCAAGGCCTAATCCATTGACTATGAGTGTTTCATTAGCTAATTGTACACATGCCTAATTATTTCATTAAAGATTTTCCCACCATATGAAAAGGCATAAATCCTAATGTGGGCAGCCACTTGTGGGTCTCTATGGCCCCATGGATGTTATTTAACTGCCTTCACTTCAAAAAAATTTGCCTAGGGGAAGCCTGCACCACTAGATCCACATTGGCATAAATGATCCGAAATGAGCCCAAAATGATTGATAGTGATAAAATTTGTGATCTTTTGATGATGTATGAATGGATCTGACACTCGATTAGTAGGATTTACTTAATGCCTACTTTGATTTATATGTAAGTGCACTTGCTACATCTTTTGCATGTAGAATTTATGGAACTTATTGTGGGGCCTTCCAAGAATCCTACGCATAAGTTTAATAAGGGAAAGAAGCCTGGTCGCACTCCCAGAGGAAAAGAAGAGAAAGAAAAAATGAAGTACAAGTTTCATGGAGTGGAACACATGTCAAAGATCACCTCCAATTCGGAGATGATCTCAGATACTGAATTTGGACATGTTAGTATAGATAAATTCAAGGAGAGGGTTATACTGAACCCCAAAATAGATAGGGCCTTGAAAATAAAGAAGAGTGTCCAAGCTAAAGCAACTGGTTTCCCTCCTACGCTTATAGCCCTAAATTTGGTAATGGCCTACCGAGAATGCTATCACTCTAATAGAAAGATAATTGATCATGATGGTAGAGTATTGGAAAATTTGTCTACCAAGTCAATTGGCAGGACCTTTGGCATCCCAGTCTTCGATAAGATGGAGGAAACTAAGAAAGAGTTTTCCAACCGAGTATGGTAGTTGGATCCCATTGGGTGCAAACAAACAATCAACTAGAATTGGTTGAAGGAGAAAAGAGAAAGTGCTGCCAAAGTTCCAAAAACATTGTATAGGAGTGACTTATTCAAGGAGCATCATGATCTGGTCATGCTCTTAAGTAGAGTAATGGGTTTTCCCATAGCTACATTCTTTGAGAACTAGATGTTTTATTTTATAGAAGAGATCTTCGGGGGAAAGACCCGGTTCCATTGGAAAAAGATGATTAGTGACAATATGCATGAGCAATTAATTGAAGTAAAGAAGACCTCTCATTTCTATATGACTTCATATTTGTTCTACCTCTTGGTAGCCAAATTCCCATATAAAGGGATATTCTGCATTGGAGAATTAGGAACCAAGCAAGGAAAATTGAAAGTATATGATTGATACCCTCAACTACAATACAAGAAATTCAAGGAATATAGAAGAGTAAATGATTCCTTCACAGCGCACATAATCAGACTCATGGGAGGAGATTTTGAGAGGAGGGTAACACACAGTGAAAAATACTTCGTGAAGGGATTTGGATATCTATTCATCTAATTCCCTAAGTTCACTTACATCAAGGCTGAGGGATTCTTGAGAAGGCCTTGTAGATTACCACATTACCCTAATGACAAGATTATCATGCTAGAGGTAACTTGATAGCCACAAACTTCCCACACCTTGCTAAGCAATAAACACAGAGCAAGGTTCCCATATCCCCTCACCCTTGGACAAGGGATGCATGCTTGCCCTGTCACCCAATGCACAAAATACTCAGAGGAGTTAGTTGAATATAATCTTGACCTTCATACACATAGAGGAGGAATAGACCCCAAGGGAAATTTGAAGAAATGGGTTGGGAGAAAATATGCCCATCGACCTCACATCAAAGACTTTTGGGAGAATTGAAAGGATGATAAGGAGGTGCGGATGTTCCACTATATGAGGATGACCATCACATTCACAAAATAAATCAATTTGTCTCCAGTTCTAGACCAAGTTTTTGATGATGACAAAATGATAGATGAAAGATACAGTGTCTTGATGAATGTACCTTTGCTGGTGATAGACTAGGCCAAAGGGGATCTGACTAACTTGGATGTTCTCACTCGCCCTGTGGAGAATAGATAAAAACAATAGATGGAACAACAAATTTCCAAATTGAAGAAACAAGGTGTCGAGCTTGCATATTGGGAGCTCGAGGATGAAGTGAGCAGTGAGGCTGATAGTGGTGCTATTGTGGAATTATTTGGTGAAGCATCAAAATCCCCAAGCGTTATAAGATACAAAAAGAGGAAGGAGGTGCTTGAGCGAAAGCTTAAGCACAAAGTCTATACTAGAAAGACAATAGAAGGACCACCTCCACCAAAGAAAGGAAGAACGAGAACCTTCATGATAGAAATTTCAACCATCTAAGAGGAAGAGCCCCAGTTGAAGAAGAATCCGAGCACCCTTTCTCTCCAACACCCACCGCTTCCACATCCATCACTCTTGCTACTACCACCACTCCACCTCCTCCTACAAAATCTCTGCCCGTTTCATCTCTATTCACCTCACATCCACTTCACCAAATGCTCCAGTGGTGATGTTGGCTTCTTCTTCCATTGCTTCCCCTCTATCAAGTTCTTTTCTCCCGCCTCCCTTGCCTACTCTATCCACTTTTCCTCCTTCCCTAATGAAAACTACTATGGAATTTCCCACTCGGCCACACACCTTTGTTGCTTATATGTAGAATGTACCCACCAAATTTTTTGAGGTAATGCTCAACCCCAAGGTTCAAGAATTTATGGCTTAACTTGCTTCTACTTTACCGCTTCCTCCACCAATAACCAAGCCACCAAAGATGGAGGCAACAATGCTGATCTTTAAAGAAATGGAGTGGCTTAAAGCAGAACAAGCCAATGGAGATTTAAAGGACACTGTTGATGAAATCAATGATTTTGAAAAAGATGAATACTTTGAGCACCCAAAGGGTGGACTAAACATGAATATCAATAAGGTAGTCTTCGATGAAGAAGCAAAGAAAAGCTCCGAGGATGAAGGAAATGAAAATCTTGATGAACCTTATGAGGATGAAACCTTCAATTAGGAGGAGAAGCTACCTCAAGAGCACAAGGATGTAGGAAAAGAAGATTAATCTTGAATGAAACCACCTTGGAGAGGAAAATATGGATACTGATATAGATGTGGATATCTTGGAGGAACCTCCACAAACTAGCCAAGAAGAGGGTCTGGGACAAGAAGAAATGCCCTTAGAAGAGGAAGAGTTTCCTAAGAAAGAAACCATCAAAGAAAGGAATGATGAGTCCGAGAAGGATGTAGGGGTTGAGCCTGAAGAAGACAAAGGGAATTTTCTACAACAACCAAGCATCAATGAAGAGAACACAACCTCTATTGAGCTAGAAAAATGGAAGGCTATGAAAATAGAGGGCTCAGATGAAGAGGAAAACGGTGATGGAAGGATTCCCAATGATGAATAAAATGAGCCTTATAAAGAACAAGAAAAGGAGGAAGGTGATCCTAAATCACCCAAGTGTCAATCAAGAGTTCTTGACTTGCTAGAGTGACAATTGGAAAAGAAGAAATCCCCTATAATTTTTGACCAAGGGAAATATTTGAAGCAATCCTGACACAGGCCCAAACAAGAACCAGAAGAGAGAAGAAGCCCAAGGTCTGCTCTCACATTACGATGGATTCTTATGGGTCTAGAATGCTGCAGGTGGCCACCCTAGTCACCAGTGGAGGTACAAAAGCTATACAGGGGTAAGAATACCAGATATCAACGATCAACCTGGATCCAACAAACTGTGAGAAAAATATTGGTGACTTACAAGGGTCAATAGCCACCATCATGTAACAAATGAATAAGGACCGATCCATAAAAGAGGATTTGAAAGCACAAGTGGAAGATCTTATTGGCTACATCCAACAATGGATGTTAATAGAAGAATAAGTTCCATCTGAATCATCAACACCACCGTCATTTCTCTCAAAAGAAGATATCGACAAAATCAAGAAAAGGAAGAATTGGACCAGGTCCATGGCAGCTGGTTCAAGAAAGTGATATCTACTAGAGATAGGGGGATTGACCAAGTGGTCGCTATGTATAATAGGTATTGGAGCTTGGGAAAAGACATAAAAGACATGATGAGCACCTGTAAGGAGTTCCCAAAGATATACACGATCACTTATTCAAAATTGGAGTGTATCCTTAAGCTTCCATGAGATATCTGGGAAGAGGAGCTGAAAATGGTGAAGGAAGACCATTGGATGGTAGAAAATTGGTTGATGAACCTACAGTACAGGAAAGAATTTCTATAGAAATTTCTACACAACCTCGAGGTTGATCACGAATGGGCTTCTAAACATTGGATGGATAGTGCAAAATATTTGAAGTTGTTGACTGATTTTGAGGTGGGTGCCCTCGAATTGGATTCAGAGAGAGTTAAGCCTTTGTACCACTAAAAAATGGAGCAAGGATCTGGTGACATCTTGTCACTAGAATTTATGGACTTCATTGCAAGGGATTTTGTTTGGATAGAGAAAATTATTGAGGCTACCTCGAATTACATAGAAAAGTAGATAGAAATTATAGAAAGAATCAAGAGGATGTCCTTCCAGACCCTCAAGTCTGAGCTCTATGAGGAGAAGAAGCTTATTATTATGTTTGGAAGGTTCATAAAATATGCAAATGCTGAGAAGATAGCTGGAAAACCCATTATATATGATGAATTCTTGTCAAAATAGCTATGAAGGATGGCAACCACTACAAGACAAAATTGCTACAGTGCCAAGCCACTAGATGACAAAATAGGGAAAAGACAAGGATGTATTTTATATTTTCATATATTTGGGGGTAGGTAAAACCTTAATGTAAAATTAATCTAAGCCACACAATGAAATTAAATCTAGTCCATTCATTTTTCTTTTGGAAAACTATAAATAGGGGCATCCTCTCATTTTCAAAGACAGAGATGAGTTGTTTTGCAAAGGAATGCATTGGAAAATTAATGAGAATAATATTGTTTTGATGGATTCTTGTGCTTGATTCTCATGTGTGCATGATTCATTCTCCCAATATTATATTTTAGCTTTGTTGTTCTAGTTTCGAGTTGCTCTTAGTTGTTAGTTCATGGTGCACTTTAATGTGAAGAATGCTATGGTGTTGATATCTTCTTAGCTCATACTTTTTCTTGTTTATTGATGATGAAAAATAGTGTAAAGTTAGGTTAAGCCGTGTTTATATTGTTGTACTTAAGTTATGTTTCTATTCATGCTTTAATGATGAATGGATAATCTAAAAATCTAAAGACCTTAGAAGATTGCACTAGTTCTATAAGACTGTAGGCAATCCTTGGTTAAGTGGGACCTAGTTTTAGGAAGACTATCCATTGTAGCATCCTCCATCGTTACTATTCAACATTAAGTTGCAGGTGAAGAAAACTTCTTATCCCTTCTCCCTTTTGACCTTTCTTTGAAAAATGAGTTAGAACAAAGTTCTAGCATCATCACAAAGCCAAATTTAATGAGTAGAGAGGAGTTTTAGTTCGTTGTATTGAGTTGCTTTTCCCAAACATCTTACCAAGTAACATTTTTAATATCTCCCCTCCTTTGAAATCAATGGAAAAGGGTGTGTTGGTACCAAAAAAATTGTATACTCCCCCTCAAATGTACAAACATATATAACTTAAAGAATGTGCTAACTCCCCCTTTGGAATTTAACCAAAAACAAATCTATACCATTCACATATTTACAAAAGAATTTGAAAACTTGAAAAATACTTAAAAAGTAGAAATGGTCAACTTGAAAATGTTGACCCTTGAAGCTTCTTCAATATGACTTGCCAAGGAGATTTACCTTCTTCCCAATCTTTCTTTGATGCTGCAAGTGTTCTATATTGTGTTTCAAGCTTCACCAAGGTTTCATCTCCTTCTTTTAGAGTATAGGGATTAAGATTTATCTTTGAAGTCCTATTTGAACTGGAAAGGGCACTTGATACAAATATATACTTCATCTTCACCAAGTCCTTTAGCTTCTCAAACTGTTTGATTATTCCTTCTTTTTGTCTTTGCAGGGTAAAGTATTTTTCATGTAAGTTCATTATAGCAGTCTAAGTTTGATTATCTCTCTCTTGTACCATATCATTTGTGTTTGATGAACTACTTATTTGTGTCTCAATTGAATCTATGACATCTTTTATGCTTTGTGTGGCATCTGACCACTTCATGCAATACATGAATGAGGTATTTTGTTCTTCTTCATAGGCTTGTACATCCTTCAAAATCTCTTCAACTTTATTGTATGCAGATGCACACTTCTCTATAATGTCCAACAATTTATTTTCTACAAAGCTTGCTTCAACTTGATCTTTTTGATAGAAACCAAGATCAGACATGCAAACCAAAAGGCCTTCCATAGAAGATAAAAAAAATGAAAAAGCAAAGCTTTGCATGAAGATGTGCAAATTGATATATTCATAATTCAAAGATTACAATGAGATGATTTGCTTTATAAAAGAAAAATATGCAACCCTAATATTGACCTAAAAGGAAACCCTAGTGTGCATAGTTAATAATTAATCAATTATTAATGTGCCTAAGTTTAGCTTAAGTAACTAAAGGAATAAGTGACTTAATTAATTAATGAGTATGATATAATTAATTAAGTGTAATAACTTATTGCTCTAACACCCCCCCTTAAGATGAACTTAGGAAGTAGCTAAAACACTAGAAATAAGATGCATGAAAGCAAAGATGGGTCCCAACAACTAGGCTTGATCAAGTATCCATGTACAAATGCAATAATGAGGTAGAGAAGGAAAACCCAATGGGACAAAACCCCCCTACAATGAGATGAAATGCTGCAAAGAAGCACTGGAAGAACATTGTAGAGTAACACTGGAGCCGAAATCTGGCAAGCAAGGAAAGATACTTCTGAATACTACTGAAATCGGATGAGAGTCACTGATTGACTCAAAGAATCATGAAAAAAGCAACAGCAAACCCGATGCCTTGAAACACTCAAAAACTCCAAACGAGAACAACCCTGGAATCTATGAAGCAACGGTTGATTATTGAATGATGTGATACTGAAATGAAGTGCAAAGATGCAAGTTGCACTCTCCCAACTGCCAAAACATCCAAGTAATCTCCAAAACACCCATCGGGAAAAATTTGGAATAATGATAAACCTAGGATAGATACAGAAAAAAGTACATGGAGAGCAACATAGAGCTCCTCAATACCTTTCCAACGACACAAAGATGGAGAAAATCAGAGATCATGGAAAAAAGTTATGAGCTCAGAAGCATAAAATAAACATCTGACTTCAAATAGAAATAAATGCAGCTAAACAAAAAAATATTGGAAAATAAACTACACCACAGGAAAGTTCTTAGAACTAGCTTTTTGGCAATATCTCGTTTGCCCGATTTTGATACTGTATGCCCAAGTTATGCCAAAAATAAAAAACCTGCTCCTTGAAGGCAAATCAGAGTTAGGAGGGGGCAAAGAGGGTCATACGACCGATGACATCATGCTGACATCAGCGGTTCATGAGCATAAAATTGATGGCCATCTACCCGTCTCCAAAAAATCCTGCTCCCCTACAAAAAAATTCTAGGACCTGGTCACCCATGTGACCGACGACGAGTGCTAGGAGTCCAGCCGGGGGTTGGGCGCATAGTGCTCGGTCCCCCATGTGACCACGATCGATTGAGCTAGAGCCCGCAGGGGCTGGTGTAGACAGAGCAATGGAGGAGTAGAGTTGGGCCTGTAGGCAGCGTGTGGGTGGCACCCGGGTGGCCACCAGGCGGTGGGTGAGTGGCGCCCAAATTTTACACAGGCCGTGCAAATTTTTTGCAAAAAACCATGCGAAATTTGATTTTTTTTGCTTTTTTTTTTAAAATTGAGCCTCGTGAAGTATGCCAGGGAGGCCGTACGGCTTCCTTGGAAATTTTTTTTTTCCATCTGGATCAACTGGCCCAAAATGAATGAAATGACAGGCATCCTTAGGGTTTTTGGCCGCTGCGAACGTGATGGTGACCTCCATTCGTGCTCAAAATGCTCTGAAAAATCAGCTACCTCCAGAGCTTGAAAAAAATCACCGAGCTTGAAACCCTCACAGATTTCTTCAATGATGACCAAAATCAAAAAAATAAAAGCCAATCTTGAATTTTTCCAATGCTCTGAATCCAATGATGAAGCCCAATCTGATCTTAAATGCCACATAGATGAACTCAAGGCATGATACCCTCGAGGAACCCCGAACGAACTCTACAATGATTTTCTCCAGAATCTGAGAAGGGGTTGCATGTCAAGGCTCTGATACCATGTTAGAAACCAATATCAGACATGAAAACCAAAATGCCTTCCACAGAAGAGAAAAACAATGAAAAAGCCGAGCTTTGCATGAAGATGTGCAAATTGATATATTCAGAATTCAAAGATTACAATGAGATGATTTGCTTTATAAAAGCAAAGTATGCAACCTTAATATTGACCTAAAAGGAAACCCTAGTGTGCATAGTTAATAATTAATCAATTATTAATGTGCCTAAGTTTAGCTTAAGTAACTAAATGAATAAGTGACTTAATTAATTAACCAGTATGATATAATTAATTAAGTGTAATAGCTTATTACTCTAACACTTTTAGTGTGGAGGAATCAGTGAGAAGCTTGAAGTTTTGCATTGTAGGCAAGGAGGAACGAATTTTTGTTCTAGGTGTTATCTCTTGTAATTTATTTACAACTTCTTCCATTAATGCATTGATCTTAGGTTCTGGGGTGCTGAGGTCAACATTTAAATCTTCTTTAGAAGTCACAATGATGCTAATTTCCTTTTTCCTTATAGATTTCTACTTGAATCTCCTTATAGCTTTATTTGCTTCTACCTTGATGGAATGGTAAATAGGATGGATTTCTCCCTTATCAGAGGATATCTGTGGATTTCCTCTTTTCACTAGCTACAAGTAGAGATACAATAACTTATCTCCTAGAGCTACCAGAGGCTTCTGTAGCACTCATATCAGCTCTAGCTTTTTGTATGGAAAGCCTAACTTTATCTTTTGAGATGCCAAGATCTTTGGCATATGTTTCTACCTCAGTATCAACATCTTTCTTCATTTGTGATTTCCTAACTTTCTAATGAACTTCCATTAATTTTCACTAGTACAAAACAACAATAAACTACTAAAACTTGCTTATAAATGACTAAAGTTGGTAACATGACCATTAGTAGTTTATTTCAAGTCATGTATAACGTGATCAAATTGATGACTAAACCATTTTTAGTCATTTATTGGTTGTTTTGATTGATCAATTTGGTAGTATATTTAGTCATTGATTTAACCATTCATTGTTGTGATTTGGTCACTTATTTAGTCATTTTTTATTCACTGATATATTTAGTCATTAATTTAGTCATTGATTGTTGTTAACTGGTCACTTATTTAGTCATTTTTATTCACTAATTTCTATCCATTGGTAGTGTATTTAATCATTAATTTTAATCATTACTTTGATCAATTTGGTGGTATATTTAGTCATATTTATTCTTTGTTTATTGATTTTTGTCAATTGGTAGTATATTTAGTCAATTTAATTATTAATTGATGTTAATTAACAATATATTTAGTCATTTTGGAGCTTGCATTTAGTCATTAGTATATTTTGAAGCTTACACAATGAAAACAAATTGAGAAGGTAAAAACAACTTGTTCTATTGATAAAAAAATTCTTACAAACAACATACATATCTGCAAATAAGTTACAATGCTTTCTCTTTGCTAAAAAAACCTTCATGGTTACAATACATAGATCAAAGAATGAGCAAGAATCTATTTTTTTGAGTATAACAACATAGAAGCACAAAAAAATTCATAGATGTCTTCTTCAAAAATCCATGACTATCTCATGAAGCTCACCATCCTAGTTCAAGATCACATTGTCATCTTTGTCGAAATCCTGTCTCATGCACCTAACTTGTTCTAGTTCATAAGTTGCCACTGTGAATTGTTACTTGTAGTAGTAAACCATCCTTATCTCTAATATGGAAATCAACATCCCGATATGATACTACTGTTGCAAAATATATGTCTTGGCAGATAGCTCATGATAACCCTCAACCTTGTTGTTGCTCACTTGTAACAACTCTATGGTACTGTCCTAGGTGTTCATGCATCTAACATGAAGACTCTTAACTATCATGAGACTTGGCACTATCAAATGCATACTAGAAGCCTTTCTCCTTACCTCTTTAAATGCCTCTTGACACATGTTGTGCAGTTTTGCACATGGGGACCCTCTCTTGGCCTACCTTTTTGGCCCACTTTTGTGCTTATCTTTGAAACTCTTGGGGTTTTGGTCTTTGGTGCTTTCCTTGGTTGCGGGTGCCTTTGTGTTGAGTTCCTAGTGGTTTTGGGGTCTTGTGGATGCCCTCTCTGGGGTGGTCTTCTTTTGCCTTCTATTTTCCCCCTTCGTATTTTTGTTTGGGTCCTAAGGGTTGTTTTCCTCCCTTGGGTTTTCCTTGTTTTCCTTGTTCCTTTTGTTTTGTCAGAGGCAGAACCAGGATGGGACTTAACTTTGAACTTTGGCTAAGTTCTCGGTTCTGCTCCCACTCTCGTTCCAGCTCTGCTTCCTTCTCTTTTTCTTTCATCTTTGTTTTGTTCATTTTCGTCCTAAGGGTTGGTTCCCTCCCTTAGTTTTTTCTTTGCTTTGCTTCCCCTTTCGTTCATTGGAATCGGGACTGGGATGGGGCTAAACTTTGAACTTTGGCAAAGTTCACAGTTCAGTTTCCATTCCCGTTCCATCTCTGCCTCTTGCTTTCTTGTTTTTCCCACTGTTTTGTTTGTCTTCGGCCTTGCGGTTGGTTTTCGCCCTTGGGTTTTCCTCGGCTTGCTTTTCTGTCATTTTGTCGGAGGTGGGACCGGGATGGAACCTAACTTTGAACTTTGGCTAAGTTCATGGTTTGGTTTCCTTTCCCATTCCTCCTTTGCCTCTACCGGTGTTGGTTTTGTTTCTGCCTCCGCCTGTTTCCCTTCGGTTCCCGTTCCACCTCTGCTCTGCTTGTTTCCCTTCCTTTCCCGTTCCTGTCCCTATTTTGTCCCCACCTTCACCTTTTTTTGGTTCCCGTTCCACCTCCACCTCCATCAGTGTTGGTTTTGTTTTTGCCTCCACCTGTTTCCCTTCGATTACCGTTTTGGTTCCCCTTTCACCTCTGCTTCCGCCTTTTTCCGTTCCTTTCCCGTTCCTGTCCCTGTTTTGTCTCCGCCTCTGCCTATTTTTGGTTCTGCTTCAGCCTGGGTTTGTGCGTGATTTTCTTGCCTTAGGAACTCTAATGGACCTGCTTGGATTTTGATGGTGTATTGAGCATTAATGGTGGCCCGTTTGAATGCGAGTTGGATTGAGCTGGGATTGCGGGGTGTACTTTAAAGATTTGGCAAGATCTACGGGTGCAGTCAAGTGCACCTTGTAGCTACTATCACGAAACCCATTCCCACATGGAAGGTCGATTTGGTTGGTAGCCATTGATGGTGGGCAGATGTGATCTGAAGGGGCTTAACCTAGTTTTGTTTGATCCGAGTCATTCGTTTGCCTAGCTCAGGTCCGATCGGTGGCTCATATTCATGCTAGTGTTTGTGTGCGTTGCTGCTCGCATAGGTGGAGCATTAATGGTGGGCATGGCTCAAGGATCTGTTCCCCTAACTTTGTGCAATCCCAGATCGATCTGATGGGGGTCCTTGTTGCATTCAATACTTGACGACGAGTTATTGCTGCTGTCAGGGCCGATTTGATTGATGGACGAGCTTCCTTTTAACCCTAGCTCTAGTTCATGCGGGATTGTATCTATAAGTATGGAAGTCTACCTCATTTGTAAAGGTTCGGTTGGAATTGGCTAGGTTCACTTCAGATTGGAAGACTAAGTCAGAAGACTTGTAATGAATAGATTTAGCAATAAAGTAGCATGTTAGAAGATTAGAAGTTAGTTTTTTACATTTCAAGAAAGTGCTGTAACAGACTGGAATTTTTGCAAATGTGATAATTTAATACAAAGTGCAAACATTGTGTTATGACTGGTGCCTTCTCTTTCATTGAATAATCTTGCATGGTTCTTGTTCTATCTTTCAAATCACTTGGAAATGTTTGAATACATCTTAGGTTTGGTTAGTAATTCTTGTGATTTAATGCTTGGAGTGTTGTAGCAATCCTTGGTTCATACTTTGGGAAGCTTCTTGATTGTGGGACTGATGTGCAAGGTCAACCTATGCCTCATATTCATGGGCTTAGTTCAATTTTAGATATTCATTCAGTCTTATTGAATGAATGCCTACCACCTAAAAATATTTAACACCTTAGAAGATTGCATTGTTTTCTTCAAGATTGTAGGTATAGCCTAGGTCGAACAAAAATTAGTTTAAGGGATTGGTTCATTCCAAGTATTTCATCATTTGCATGGTCAATTTTAGAAGTAGTATTAACATTAGGACTTCTCAAACCCTCATCTTTTTCTATTTCTTTTATTATTTGGTTAGAACCAAAAATTAAAGCATCACCATATCTTAAAATATGATGAGTTTAGAGCTTCAAGCATTTATGTGTAAGACCCCTTGTGATTACTAGAATTTTCACATTTTATCACTGAGTTTGATCTACTGCATTGTCATGATCTAAAACCTGTGAGACCTTGGGGTTATCTCTTTGTTCATAGAGACCAACCTTTCAAGAGATATAGGATAACTTTTATTATGTCTGAGTTGTTGTTGTGTAGAAACACCAAACAACAAGATTGGTGCTAGAAGGAGGGCCTGAACAAGCAAGATGGAGCGTTTTCTAAATGCCATTTCTCCTGAGAGGCTCAAAAGGAGAACCAGATCTATACCAGGAGAAGAAGAAGAGTTTCAAGAATTGCCACCTCCAACCAGGTCAAGAAGGACCAGAAGAAGGGAGGAACCATCATCCAATCCACCATTTTCACCATCTTCATCTCCATCCACTTCATCTTCATCCGATTCAGAGACTAGTTCCATCCCACAACCCCAACTAATCTTCCATCGAGCATTACCACCTACATCAATGGATTTCTTGGCGAATAACCCATCATCCCTGAAATTCAACAACTACAATGTTATGCCCAAGAACCTTGAGCATTTTTGCTCCAAGTTTCATACAAATGACCCAAATAAGATAACAGAAGAGAATGTTAGGATCTTTTAGACTTGTCTGAGAGATAGAGGGATTAATCATGAGGATGTTACATGCAAAATTTTCCCCTATTCTCTAGGAGAGGAGGCCTTTTATTGGTATAACCATTTATCTGCTGCATCCATCTCTAATTGGGCTAAGCTTGAGGCCGCATTTCTGCTGAAATTTAAGATTCCCATTAGTGCTAATGAGCTATATATGTAGTTTACTGGGGTAAAAAGAGAGGTTAATGATCCTATAGGATCATTCAACAATAGGTTCCACTGAGCATACACTAGACTTCAAGCACCTTATGCTGGAAATGAGGAAACTGCCCTAGAGGTCTACTTCAAAGCCCTTGATAGCCTTACCTCCACCTTCCTTAAGTGGAGAACTAACTCTCTAACTGCCTTTCTCACTGCATATACAGAGGCTGTTAAGGTTAGTAGAGACCTGAGACAACACTTGTCAGGACCTCTGCCATCTCTGCGACCTGCTGCTCACCAAGGCAAGTCCAATCTCTCAACCAGGCTTTGACCAATCACACGCCTATCATGAATCCTATTCCACAATTGCCTCCGGTCCCTCACCCAGGCCATCCAATAAACCAGGTCCAACCAGTACCCGATTATCCCCAACAAAATTCTAGCCATCCCCTCCACTCATAGTCACAAGCTATTTTCCCAACATATTTGTAGAACTCAAAAGTTTTGAATCAATCTACTGGTTCTAGAGAAGTGTTAGGATACCCTCCAAACACTGCGAATCCAGTCCCTTACAACAACCCTGATAAAGAAAGGTTAGATGAGCTAACTGAGCAAGTGAAGAAGCTGAACATGGAGGTAACCTACTTGAGGAACTAGAATAATAAACTCCAGGCTAATCAGAAGAGCATGAAATCAATTTATAATCGAGAGCAACACTATGATAGAAATCAGAACTTTGAAAGAGGACAAGGTTCTAGTCAAAACTTTGATAGAAGTCAACACGGTGGACAAGGATTTGAAAGAAGATAACCTCCTAGGAAGAATAGGCCGTGGAACACTAGGCCTAGTAATGGAGGAGTCCCCACTCCACTCAATCAACCTTCCAATCTAGAGAAACCTCCAGGTGGTGTGTACTTAGTAGAGGCCACTTTGTCTGGATGGTGTAGGCTTCATAAGACAAGTCAACACTCTGAGCTTGACTGCCCTAAATTTCAAACTGCTGCTTCCATCTTTCAATATGAAGTTGAAAAAAACTCCATCGACCAAGAATTGGTGCCCTCAAATCCCTTTGATTCCCCAGTTTTGGTGTTGAATAATGGTCCTTTCCCAAGGGATGAGGAGAATGAACCAGAAGAGGAGTCAAGTAGGTAGAATGGGGAGGCTGAACAAGTGCTCAATGAAGATGAAATATCTCAGCTATTTGATGAAGTGCAAATGTTTCAGCAACCCATCAAAAAGTATGATTTGACGAGCAAGCCCCATAGCAATCCACAAGCTGGAGGACCATTTACTATATCTACCCCTCCATGCAATTTTACTACTCCATTGGATCCACATGCCAGTAAAAATCCATCTTACCCTCAAGTGCCAACACAATACCTCACAAAAGAGGGACAACCAGATGTTTCCAAAGGAAGCAATGCTGATGCAGCAAAGGATAGGAAGACTGGTCATTCTAAGGAGCTCCACATTGACATGAACATGGAACAATTGGGAGAATATGTGACTGAGGAAATTAGAAAAGTAAAGGTGAGTCTTTCTTCTTTTGAGTTATTAAGAGTTCCTGAAATCAGAAATGTAGTCCTAGGGTACTTTAATTCAAGTATAGCAACACAAGGAGTAGCAACCAATGAGGCAATTGGAAGGACTCCTAGTTCACAAGAACCCAAAGGTCCTAGTCAATCACAACCTAGGGATAGGGGAAAATAAAAAGATAAGGGCCAGGTTGAACAAGCTGATTCATAGTTGAATTTATTCCAAGGAAAAATGGAAGCCCCTCCTTTTCTAATTTCTATTCGTATATTTGGTAAAAATCTGCACAATTTTTTGCTAGATTCAGGGGCATACACAAATTTTATACCATTTGCTGTCTGTAGGGCTCTTGGTATTACCCCTGCAGCCTCTCAAAAGAAGATCACCCAATTGGACAAAACAAAGGTGAATATAGTAGGAGAACTGAACATGATTCCCAAGCAAGTTGCCTCAGATCCTAGAGTGCAACAAGTACTTAATATTCAAGTAGTTAACATTCCTAACACCTATGGTCTGATCTTGGGTAGATATTTCATCAAGGCACTAAATGGATACACATCCATGGATCATTATCACATGTGGCTCCCCTAGAAAGGAGTCCCAAATCAGATTAGAATTGAGAGAGAACCTAGAATGAAGTATGTCATTACTGAGTATCAGAATACTTCAAATGAGATACTATTTTTAGAAGTCAGTATGGGGAACTATGTCCTAGCCTCCCTTGTTTCGAACATAGAGGAAATATTAGTGTTGCAAAGCTCTTCTAATGAGTCCACATCAGAAGCCAACAACTCCGAGGTGCAACTTGAGCAAATAGAAGAACTTGATGATCAGACAGATAGACAACTCAGTCTGTTGGATAACTTCCAAGAGTTTATCCAAAAATGTGTACAAGATCAGATTCAGCTGGGTAGAAATATGAACTTTGAAGAATTGCTTCTTCCTAATTGGTGTAGAGTTCACAATGCGTTTCATTCTGAACTGGAATGTTGCTTGTGTCAAACTGCAGTAGAATAGATACAAAGGCACATTAACACAACCCCAACCGTTGAGTTAAACATATAAAACATTCAAAATAGTCAAAAGGGGAAGGACCCAAAACCTCCTAAAGAACCTTCGGGTGGCAACAAGGAAAAAGGTATCTCAAGAAAAGCAAGAGCTAGTGAATGCTGGAAATTAAGGTTTGATGGATCCAAATCCAAGCAAGGTGCTGGAGTAGGGCTTGAGCTGATCAGTCCTAAAGGTAAAACCTACTTTACTGCTCATAGAATCCAATTCCAGTGCAATAGCAACGTAACTGAGTATGAAGCTCTAGTCCACGGGCTACTAATGGCATTGAGAAAGAAAGTTAAAATTTTGCAAGTGTTTGGAGATTCTGAGCTAGTGGTCAGGAAAGTGAGGAAACAATACTCATGTCATGATAGAAGGATGACCAATTATAAACAAAAAATATGGGATCTTATTGAAGGATTTGATGCCTTCAACATTCAACTAATACCTCAAAGTAAGAATGAGACTGTTGATTCTATGGCACAAGCAACAAGTACATTGCAGCCTTTATCACTTTTAGACTTAAAGAAGTTCATTGTGGAACTTGTTCCAGTGCCCTCGATGCCTTACAATGTCTCCAATTTTCAGGTATTTAAAGATGATAAGAATATTCTTGATTTTATCACTAGTTGTGATGTGTTTGCTTCTCAAGTAATTGATGAGGTTGAGCCTCAAGAGGCTGAAATTGACCTAGAAGGAGTTCTCAATCTAAAGACTAATACCATCCCAAGGGGCATGGTGCAATTGGAAAGGATCTTTGATCTAGATAGGATAAGAGATCAAGAGCAGAAAATGAAAGGGGAGTCCCTCAACTACCAGTGTGAAACATACAATATGGGGACCCAAAGTGATGTCAAGAATGTATTTATTGGTGAGGTGTGCACTCCAAAGTAGAGGAAAGGAATTATCGATGCCTTGGACACATATCAGGATCTAATAGCCTAGAGTTATGATGAGCTGAGGACATATGACACTTCAATCATTACACATACTATCCCCCTCAAGTCAAATGTTAAGCCATTCATGCAAAGACATAGACCAATTAAAGCTTTGCTGGAGCCCATTATTCAGAAGGAAGTGCAAAAGCTAATCTCGGCACAAATCATATTTCCAGTAAGACATTCAACATGGGTTGCATAATTGGTTCCAATCAGGAAGAAAAATGGAGAAATCAGACTGTGTGTTGATTTCAAGAACCTGAACAAAGCATCAGAAAAGGATAATTATCTAGTCCCTTCATTGGATGAGGTGCTTCAGGTTGTCAATGGATCTCAAATGATTTCCTTCTTGGATGGGTACTTTGGATACAACCAGGTCATGGTCCAATATGAGGATAGGCACAAAACTGCCTTCACTACAAAATGGGGAACCTTTGCTCATCAGAGAATGCCCTTTGGATTAATCAATGCTGGAGCTACATTCCAAAGAGCTATGGATATTTCCTTCAAGTACATAATTGGCAAGTGTATAATCATCTACATGGATGATTTGATAGTCTTTTCCAAGAGGAGAAGTGATCATGTTGCAGATTTATGCAAAGTATTCCTGAACTATAGGGAATTTGGTATTTCACTTAATCCAAAGAAGTGCATCTTTGGAGTCACTGAGGGGAAGCTGTTAGGACATGTTATTTCAGAACAAGGTATTTCCATTGATCCTGAGTGGGTGGAGGCTATACTAAAAATTCAACCCCTTGCAAGCAAGAAAGAAATGAAGTCATTCTTTGGCAAGAATAACTTTATCAGAAACTTTATCACTGGATTTGCAGAAATAATCAAGCCATTGAATGACATGTCGAAGCAAGAAGCAAAGGTTGAATGGAATATAGAGGCTAAGGAAGCACTTGCAGAAATCAAGAGAGCTATTGTTGAGGCCCCTGTTTTGGTAAGTCCTGATTATGCTAAGCCATTCTACATCTATTCATTTGCTTTTAATCACTCCTGTGTGGGCTTGTTGACACAAAAGTATGACCAAGGGAATGAGCATCCCATAGCATTCATGAGTGCACCTTTGAAAGATGTCAAAATGAGGTATCCTAATGTTGAAAAGTAGGCCTATGCCTTGATCCAAACTGTGAAGAAATTCAGACACTATATACTGAGAAACAAGGTCTTTGCTATAGTCCTTGATCTTGCAGTCAAGTTGTTGTTGATGCAGAATGAGTTGGGTGAGCAAAGATCGAGGAGGGTAACTATGTTGCAGGAATGTGATATTGAAATTCAACCCATGAAGTTGGCAAGAGGGCAAGGATTGACCAAGATAATGGCAGAAATGGGTCTTGACCTTGTGGCCCAACATTATAATCTTGAGGATGTTTCTCTCGGGGACTGGTATGATGACATTATCTACTACTTGTTGAATCGACAATGTCTCAAACACCTTAATTCAGTACAAAGGAGAGCTCTACTTTTGAAGAGTGGCAGTTTTATGATGAAGGGAGTTGTCTTATACAAGAGAAATCATGAAGGTGTCTACTTGAGATGCCTAGGGAAGGAAGAGTCTAGGAGAGTAATGACTGAATTTCATGATAAATATGGCACAAGCCATGGTTTAGCACCTTCCATTTCCAATCAAATCCTAAGGGCATGCTATTATTGGCCTACCTTGTTCAAGGACACACATCACCATGTAAGAACTTACCATGTGTGCCAAACTACAACAAGCAGGGAGAGGTGTGCAACTCTTCCACTTCGGCCTGTCATAGAGGTAAAACCATTTACATAGTGGGGAATGGAATTCATAGGTCCAATCAACCCATCTTCATCTACAAGCCACAGGTATATTCTTACCATAACTAATTATTTTACTAGGTGGACTGAAGCTCTTGCATGCAAACAATGCACTTCTGAAGTAGTAATCAATTTCATGGAGTCAAGTATTATCAATTGCTTTGGTTGTCCATTGGTTGTAGTTTATGACAATGGTTCTACATTTTCATCATTAAAGTGGCAATGGTTCTACATTGGCTATAGTTTGTGACAATTTTTCCTAGTTAGACCATAATGAAAAATCTATAGAACATTATAAAAAACTAACAATTGCTAGACTTGATAGACAAAATCATAAAAAAGATCTTCTAAATAAGTCTTACAAAAGATCTCTCTCATAGCTTAATAGGATATTCAAAAAATGGATTTTTTGAAAGGGCTTTTAAAAATTTCAAGCAAATGCAATTGGCAGTTCTAAAGCCAAATTCTACAACCTTTGCCAGCATTCTCCTAGCCTGTGACAAAAGGGGAGCTTAGAAACAGGGTATAGAAATCCATCAAAGCATAAAGGATAGATTTGTCAAATGTAGTGGCAACTGCCCTGGTAGACATGTATGCAAAATGTGGAAACATAGACAAAGCACATGAATTGTTTGAAAAATCCCTCAATGAAATGTGGTCTCATCGAATGCAATGATTGCAAGATATACACAAAATGGATTATTTGAAAAGGCTTTAGAAACTTTCAAGCAAATGCAATTAGCAAGTGTAAATCCAAATTCAACAACCTTTGCAAACATCCTCCGTGCCTATGCAAAAATGGAAGCTTTAGAACAAGGTATGTACATCCATCTTACACACTTGCCAGCCTCTCTAGTCATCATCGCGAGGTGGTAGGGTGGTAGAAATTCAGGGAAGACATATGTTGGGTATTTGATTTGGCATAATTGTAGCCTCACCTACTTATCTCCTGTGAAGGAAATTTTGTGTGATTGTAGTCCAAGCTCCCTTGCATCCTCGCAAGAAGCTAGGGCATGAGGGTGCAGGATGGAGGGCTCTCCTTGCATCCCCGAAAAGGAACTTTTGTGTGTGCACGAGGATGCGGGGATGATGTGATTTTTCTTTTGGATATGATGATCGATGTTGTGCTTGAACATTATGAGGTTGAAATGTATGGATAGAGGAATTTTTTCAGATGTTGTAGTTTCAACTACCCTAGTAGACATGTATGCAAAATGTGGAATCATTGACAAGGCATGTGAACGATTTGGTAGAATTCCTCAAAGAGATGTCATCTCATGGAATGTAATGATTGTGGGATATGCACAAAATGGATATTTTGAAAAGGCTTTAGAAAATTTCAAGCAAATACAATTAGCAAGTGTAAATCCAAATTCAACAACCTTTTCCAACATCCTCCTTACCTATGCCAAAATGGGAGCTTTGGAATAGGGTATAGAAAGTCATCATAAAATAATGGAAGGGGGAGTTTTGTTATATATTATAGTTGGAAATGATCAAGTAGAAATGTATGCAAAATGTGGAATTATAGATAAGGCATGTGAACTATTTGATGGAATGGCTCAAAGAGATGTCATCTCTTGGAATGCAATGATTACTGGATATGCACAAAATGGATTTTTAAAATAGAAATTGTTGTGATAGATGCAAACTGTTTCCATCATTTTAAACATGGATAATGTTATTGAGGAGATGATTAGTGATACTAAATGAGGAAATCTTAAAAATAGGCTTGCAATATGTTATAGTGGCAATTGTCTTGGTAGATATGTATCCAAAATTTGAAAACATAGATAAAGCACATGAATTATTTGACAAAATACCTCAAAAAAATGTGGTCTAATGGACTGCAATGATTGCAAGATATGCACAAATTGAAATTTTGGAGAAGAAATCAAAAAAATTCAATAAAAAGCAATTAGTAGGTGTAAAGCCAAACTCCAAAATTTTTTCCTGCATCCTTCTTGCTTGTACCAAAATGGGAGCTTGAGAACAGGGTATGGATATCCATCAAAGCATGAAGGATAGAATAATTTTTTCATTTGTTGTAGTTATAATTTCCCTAATGGACATATATGCAAAATGTGGAACCATGGACAAGGTACGTGAATTTTTTGATAGAATGACTCAAAACAATGTGGTCTCATGGACTGCAATGATTACAAGAAACACACAAATTAGATTTTTTGAAAATTCTCTAGAAAATCTCAAGCAAATGCAATTAAACTATGATATTTCTTTGTCTTAATCCTGAGGTCTAAATCTTAACCATTTTTACTTTTAGATTTGTCACACTTCTCTAGACTCTTATCAAGCCTATCTATGCATGTTTAAACCTCCAAAGATCTTCAAACTCTATATGGTCTTTTAGATTATCAAAAAGGCACATAGAATGCAATGATAGTCTTGATCTCTATCAGGGACCTCTCAAGATTATTCACTCCAATTGTCTAGAGTATGGGGATACCAAGGTTTACAGAGCATATTCAAGTTAAAGAGAGGTTTCCATGGCTGCATGACAATGTGTAGGAGACAACTACAAATGAATAGAGACTAAGATACATTACAAAGAGGCAAAGTTTCTAGATGGGCTTGTAGATATGAGGTCCAAAAGATAAAGAATGAAGAGGGTGAAGAAGGCTGAGGGTGGAAAAAGTGAATAGAGGTGCTGCTTGATCTTGAAAGTAGATTTGAGTATGGTTAACCTTTGTTGAAAACCTCATATCTAGAGATATACATGACAAAGAAAAAAAATCACATATAAAATCCTAATAGAGGATATCTAGACATAGTTTTTGGTTAGGTTACAAAGAGACAATGCTAACAAGAAATAGAGTTCTATCATGAAAAATTATACAGAGTCTTGTCACCAACACTCTAGGGTATCATGTTTGAGCTTTACAATGTCTTGTAGAAAGTCTACACTATCATGCAAAAATTTACACTATCACACAAAGGTTTGAATTAAAGAATATTCTCATTCATAAGAAATCTTTGAGACTATAAAAAGAAGAATATAGAGGGATTTTAAACTACATCAAATTCATATAGGGAAAAATGAAGAAGAGATTGAGATACATTGCACAAGAGAGACAATGACTCAAGAATTTCAATTCAAGAATACATAGGTCTAAGGAAAGGCGACGGTCCGAACCCACCTTTACATCTCTCTATCTATCTTCAACTATGAAGTTTGCATGATATGATTGTCTCATTCTTAATAGAGACCTAGACTAGAAAGTTGTAAACAATAATATGGACTATCAAAAACTTGGTATACATGAGAATACATTGAGATTTGAGTATGGGATAGTCAACACGATCTCATAAAGGTTGTGAAGATAGTGTGCATAAACCCACTTGCTGGAATCTCTTCACCAAGCGATGCACAAAAATTATGAAGTCTGTATGATAAGGGAATCCCATGCACCTTATAGGAATGTGTGATATATGCATGTCCATTAAGAGAACCTTGCAAAATAACGTCTGCTAAAATAGTATAAGGTAAATACAACCATTGTAAAGGGTCTAGCATTACCTTGCATCTCTAGTGTCAGGTATGCATATGTTAAAGGAGGGCTTGATGATAGTCATTTAAAGGAACTCATGAGATACCTACACTCAGTATTGAAAGAAAGGGATTGGTAATAGGGCATCAAGGCAATAAATACAGTGACCTTGCGAAGATATACAATGCAAAGAAATCATTGAAAGGCCTACACTAAAGGTAGCAAAGAGATCTAGAATGATATAGAAGTCAATCCAAGATAATATCATATTCACAATGTTATTTTCTTTTACCATTTTTAATAGCTCTTCCTAAGGTTTCTATTTTGAAAAATTCTAATTTTAAAGAATGTGAAACAAACTTACGCAAGATAATCTAAGAACTTACATTGTTGTTGAAACCAATGGGTCTAAATGTTTGAGCGCGAAGCCCATGATGTGCATATGGAATATGGGAAGGGTCCATCAATTTTTCGGTAAGTACTTCATACTTGCAAAGTATCAACTAAGGTATTTGTTTAATTTGCATGTAGAAATAAACATTATATATAATTTTACCAATTTGAAGGAAGAACACTAAAATAATTTAAGAAAAAAGAAAAGAAAAGATGAACAATAAAAACCATTAATATCTTGTGTCTATGGAGTATAATCCCACTCAATGAATGTTTTATTTTTCTTGAAAATAGTTTACCCATAAGGAAAATCTCTCATTGTTAGAACAAATCGGATCGATGGATCTCTTAGCATTGGAATCAATGGAAAAGTTTTGTTGAGAGAAATATCTATGTAAAGAGGATCAGTGTTTGGCAAAAACTAGATGATGCCTTTCTGTAGTAGACTTGGATAAACAGATTCATATGCCCTCTTAGAGGTGTGGACCTACATTTAAGGTAGAATCATAAAAGAGGCTCATCATTGTGGTCTCAAATTATAGCTCAGATTCCATCTTGAACTAAGTTTCCTTTGGAAGCACCATCTGAATTCAACTTCACTCATATATTGGGGTTAAGGCCAACCATTTATTGAGGAATTGGAAATGAAATCTTATCTCTTCAAAAAGAACCTAATTTTCCTTCTCTCATAGGCAGTCCATTTTGGAAAAGTAATAGATACCATATGCAGATTTAATTTGGCTGTGTGAAGTTTATGAATTTAAAATTGTTGATCTTACTTAGATACAATGGGATAATGGAGAAATATATAGTTTCATATACCATTGTTCTAAAAATCTTGGTACTTCTTACTACTTTTTTATATTCTTCTTTAGAGGAAATGATTCCATGGACTCCTTTCAAGCTCCAGTCTTGCAACAGTTTCTCTAACTTGATCAATGGAGCTTTCAAGTTATAAGAGATAATTTATTGGATAAGGGTATGACAAGTAACTATGATTTCTAATAACTCTTTCCATCACTTTTTTTCATATTTGCTTCACTTTACACTATCAGTTCAACTTCAAAATTTTACAGTTTTAGTATGGATATGGATAAGATGCCTATGACATTGTCCATGACTCTTCACTCTTACAAGGAGTTCATTTGGACTTTTCTTTTTTTACTATGATATATTTCCTGATTTATTGTGTTAAAATTCTTCAAAATGACAAACAATCAAGTCAGCATGAAGCCAACAAAAGGACAAACCCTAGACAATGTCAAATATGAGCAAGGAAAAACCATGAATTCCATTGAAAATAGGATACTTTCATGATCAAAGGGGAAATTTCAAACCTAAAATAAGTATGGGGATAGTCATAAGAAATGTGAACAAGGTAAAGAGGCCATGGTAGGTGACAAATCATAGGAGTAAGCTCAAAGTATTGGGAATTTTTAAGAGATGAATATGCTAGTCAACATACAATTGGCATTCACAGTGCATCATGAAAGGCATGTCTATGAAGAGGACATTCATCTATAAAGCCTAGGACAATCATGCCATATAAATAAAGGGAAAATTCTTGAATGGAAAATTGCAAAGAGGGAAAATAGTGATAGTTAAGGGTTCAATTTCTTGTGAAATATGACTAAGAGATAATATTTACAATAAAGGATAGAATTTTGATTAGAGGTACAAGTCAAAGATAAAGATAACTATCCATAGACTATGATTAAGAAATTCACATCTATGTTTTGGGCTATAGATGAGTCCTTGACAGTCAAGGATTGTATTAATATCTTTGTGACTATAACGTTCATGAATGATAGTCCCATAAAGAACAAAAAAGTCACAACCAAAGAAAATCATATTCAAGGACTTGGTCATTACAAGCTAGTGATGTAACTATGGCTATGGCATTTAGTTTACCAAAGAAACATCATTCAAAGCCATATTAGCTCTTTGATTTAGAAGATTAATTCCTGCTCCACTACCCATGAGGAATTTTCTGCAACAAAAAAGGTGAATGCCCATTGCTCTTGGAAAAAGAACTGATAATTATAGAACAATGACTAGAGATGATGCTAATATGCATAGTGTAGAAACTTCACAAACATACCATTCTTCTAGAATTGCAAATAACTCATCTCAAAATAATACATTGCATATGATCCCTGATTTTGACATTGAAGAAATTTTTTATGTAAGAAAAATAGCACACAATGGACAAGTGGACAAGTGCTTTTGATAGTGGATAAAGAGAGTGCTTTTGATAGTGGACAAAGTGAGCGATATTGACAACATCAAATAAAATATGGTCCTTACCAAATGCAATGCTATGGCAATCAAAGATCATGCATAAATGAAGGTTCAAAAGATAGGCAATGCAAGGTTTATAAGGGGCAATTATAATGACATTTCAAATAGGACTGTGGTGTAAAGGATCAAGAGCACTTTCAATAGTCTTATGATTGTAAATGAAGCTTGTCAATATCCTTTATGACTACCATAAAGGACAGTCATTGACCATGAAAACAATAATTAGCCAGTTCAAATGAGGACACCTTATGATGGAGTAGTTCCTTCAACAAAAAATGGAGCCCATGTGGATGGAAAATGAAGGATAATTATAAGCCCTTTGACTGAGCAATAAAACAAAGAATATAGACCACATTGCAAAGCTAAATAAAGGAAAATAATAAGATCACAATCACTTTAAAAATGGCCAAGAGAAAAGGGTTGTTTTTAGACTATAAATGACAGTGAAGTAATGACAGTTAGATGGATAGAAAGGTATAAATGTGTCATAAAGGGTAGTCTTATGACCATCATAAAGGTTGTGAACAGTATGTGAGAGAGAAAAGAAGACATTCTCATCAACTTCTTAACCACTATTCAGGTTGATTACTTGAATGAAGCTTGATACAAATCAAAACATATGGAACTAAAAGCTTTGAAAATATTGTATCCATATAAGAGCATTACCTTAATTTTAGCTTCTTAAAGTATTACATCAATTTCATACCCATGAAGAGTTTGTAATGCACCAATGAGATATAGTGATTCTTAGATGAGCATTGTAAAAAAAATTAAGACTGAAACAAGAATAAAAATATATTGTTTGAGAGAACCCTTCCTAGCAAGCACCATTCTATCCTCCTACCAAAAATCAAGATTATTAGAAAGTTTTGAGTAAGGCTTATATATATATATAGACTTGTAACTTTTCTAATTTTCACTGGATCACTACCAAAGTTTCATTTATATTATATCCCTTTAGCTAGATAAATTTCCTCCTCAATATAGGTAAAGGTGAAGATAGTTTATTAGGTCATTGCCAAGAGAGACATCTAATTCCACAAGGAGATTGTTTTCTATTTACCTTATTTATTGTTGGAGATTGTTTTTTGATTTACCTTATATATTATTCTAGATTCAAACATGCAGCCTATAGCATATGTATGCTGGTGCAAGAGCACCCCAAAGTGCATCTAAGAGAGTTAACTAGAAGGTCATCAATTGACAAAATGTTTTAGATCTAAAGTAGCATTTTCCTTCTAACTCTTGAATTTGTGCCTTGGAAGAATTTAAGAACTTGTGTCATGTTCATGAAGGTCATGTTGACCATTTGCTAGTTTGGGATTTGGCTACAAAGATGACTTAGGACCTTGTGAACCCCCCTAGGTGATAGTTTTCTTTCAAATTTTGAAAATAAGGCCTATGGAAAGCCACAAGCGGCCATGGAATAGTTAGGCTCGAGCTTAACTGAATTGGAGAGCCTATTTATGGTGTGCTTTGACCTATGAGCAAGGTTGGAAGGTGTTGGAAGTTTTTTAATGTGAAAAATTCTTGAATGCTAAGTGTGGACAGTGAGAAGAATTGTCTAATTTTCTATGTTTGCTTTGCATTTGAGTGATCAGGAGCAATCATGTATCTGTAACATGTTGTAGAATGTAGAGTATATGTGGTAGAAGCTGTGTGTTGTAGTATTTAGGGTGTGTGTTCAATTTGCAGGTGTGTTTGGTAGTTGTTTTGTTTCTTTTGAATTGTTGATCTGACTGGCAGCAACCTATCAAGAATGGAGATTTAGTTCTCTTTCCCACTGTACCTGGTGTACAGGATTTTGGGGATTGAGGCTAGACTCCATGGTTGTAAATATAGTAGGTCTAGGTGTGGTTAGGAGTCCTGGAGTCATGGAGAAATTCTTCTCCTAGGCGAGCTTAACAGTGCCCAGCTAGGAAAGACAGGGAGAAAAAAGGAACTTAATGTGCAGGGGTGGCGATCTCCTGGAAATGCATGGTGTGGAGAGGGTAGGTGAATGCATTTCCAAGGATTACTAAAAAGGAGGAAGCCTCATCAACCTGTTTGATGAGAGAAAACCTTTAACGGTTTGCAAAATACAAGAAAAAGACCTAAAAAGACCCAAATTCTTGGTCAGTTCCAGTTTGTGGAGTTGTACGGACAGTGGAGACCTAAGTTTCCAAAAATATTTGAGAGGTGGGAAAAGGTATTAGGAACCTCAAAGGAAGAATGGATGTTCTTTGGAGAATTTGGAAGTGAAAGCCTAGTTTCTCGGAGTTGGAGGCCTAATTGGGGCTCTAGGGCTAGTAGCCTAATAAACCCTAACTGAGGGTTTGAAGGTAGCGAATGACAAATGGAGTATGGTGGATTGTCAAGAACCCTAGGGAGATGGTTAGAAGCCTTTGGAAACATCCCACACCCCTGCAAAGATCAAATTGAGTATGGAGTTCAGATTAGCCTTTAGGGAAGATTAAGGGCTAACGGAGTGTTAGTGGCATGGCACCAAGATTGGCTTGTTAGATTGAGAGTGAGGTGATAGTGGGGTTGGCCAGTAGAACCCGGGGTACCTACACATGAGGTGGGACCTAAAGGTTAAGGTGGTAGAGTCACCTAGGAGTTCTTGAGAACAAGGACCCAGAGCATGGAACAGTGATTGTTTCCATCCAACCTTACCCTATCAGATTGGTATCAGAGCAAGTTAAAGATTTGGGTTAGAACTTGTATGCTAGACCTTGAATCTAGTGGTTCAACAATCATGGTGATAAAAATTGAGTTGGAAAAGAAGGTTGAAGATCAGGAGGAAGATAATAGGAGGTTGGGAGAAAGACTAGCTCAACTGGAGCAAGCATTGAACAATGTGCAAATCAAGGCTGATGAGGTCAGTGATAGATTGGAGGGCAGGGAACCAAAGAGTGAACAGGTTACAGAGGAAGACAAGGCCCCTGAACCTGACCCTGTTCTACAAGAGGAGCCTTTCTTGAAGGCATTGAAAGCTTTGAGTGGGAAAGCACTTGAAGGTGTACCATTGTTTAGTGGCAAATTGGAGGCTGACCTAGTCCTGGATTGGATAGAAGGCATGGAGAACCATTTTGAATGTGATGGAGTCACTAAAGCACAGAAAGTGAAGGTGGTCAAGTCTAGATTGAGAGGATCTTCCTTGACATGGTGCAAATTCATTCAGACATAGAGGGAAAAGGAAGGCAAGAAAATAAATAAGTCATAAAAGGATTGAAATAATTTCCCACCACATGCAAGTTTCCAGTCTAACATCATGTATTATAGTATGCCAATCTCCATGTTTGGAAAGCTTTTTTTATCACCAGTGGCATCATATTCTATACTATAAAATGTTCATCTATTCTCATTGGATATTATCTGTGTGAAATTTCCATCCTATGTTGTTTAAAGTGTAATTTTTATTTATAAATCTCAATAGGAAAAAAAGTTATTTTATTACTTCCATGGAGAAGGGTGTGAAATCGTGTCATCAAAATGAACTTTGACAAGCCTTTCAAATTTCATCACTGATTTAACCAGCTCCAACATATCATTATTTTGGAAAATTTCTACTTGGAATTCTAAGCTTCATGAAAATTTGAAAGTTTCATTGCAATATATTTATACCATATTTAAGATTTTTATAGTTGTTTCTCACATCCTCAATCTAGATTATTAATATCTAGGCAGTAGAATTTATGAGAATGAATTTTACATAAAATTATAGGACCTTGCAAGAGGTAGGAGAAACATGTTGCACTTGGCTAAGGCTACTAGCTAACTCTTAATATGTATTGCAGAAAGGATATGTATAAAGAATATAATGTGTTGCTTTTATCTAAGCCTATAGTAAAGATGCATGAAAAGGTCTCAGTACATACCTCATTTCCCATAAATTTTAGATAACCCTCACCACCTAGAGACATTGTTATAAAATGGATCATCTATGATTCAAACAAAAAGATACAATGTAAGATATTGTATGGTTTGACACTGGCCTTTATTGTTTGATTTATCATTATAATTATGTTTATGTAGGTCCCAAAGTTGATGATGAAAATACTTTTATGGAGACCTTCTAAAAAAAATCAATTATATAAGAAAAAAAAATGGTTGAACATGAAATTGCATATTATGACACTAGCTTTCACATTTTATTCTATATTACTATAGTTATAATCAATTTATTATATGCAATACAAAGATGAAAATAGTTTATAGAGATATTCTGTTAAAAGTAAATCAAGCAAAGCATATAAGTTGTATGTGGAAACTCAACCACATCACCAAATAAGGATTTTGATGTAAAATGAGTTGCATTTACCATGCTATAGAGTAACATTACAAACCTTATGTAGTGCAATCCCTTGGTCAATAATAGGGGAAGGTGATTGCAAACATGACGTGGAAAAGTATATTTCCTTGTCCAATAATAAGAATGTAATAGTCATTTCACCAATAATTGAATTTGCAATTACAGATAAATGTATAGCACCATGTTAGTAGAGAGAATATGCTGCTTTAGAGAAAATAAATTAATATTCTTTATAAAATCAAAATCAACAAAACAAACACAAGTTATTCCTATAGATAATAATATTAATGTGTTAGGTTATAAAATATAAATTCTAACAAGAATTATACAGGTTTTAGAGTTACAAGTGTGAAATAAAAGTAAAACTACTAAAACATCAAGGATACAGTCCAATAACCCATCTGTTTCTAAGTTTTCTCAACCTAGAACTAAAGCTTGTAGTAGTTATCCATAATATTTCATTATCAGTGTCCTATAAAATATCATAAATTCACATGCATTTCCCTAGATTTGTTGAAATAATTTCCCACCATGTGCAAGTTTCCAGCCTAATATCATTATGTTCAGGACTAAGGCAAGAGTGTTGGTAGGTTTAGGTGCAAGAAGTGGCCCAACAATAAATGATTGGTTTACCACAACTAGATCGAGGCCCTTCGCCTCTGCATACTTCCATGCCTCTTTCTTACCAATAGTTTTTTCATATGCATACCAAAGTTGCAAGAAAAACACACCCTGAATTTAGAATTATGCAAATGTGAATTGATCCTAAGAAGTAAAAGCTTTCATGGATAAGTTTATGGAGACATTTTGGGGATTTTTTCTATTTATTCCAATATGATCAAGTTTAATCTTACACTCACAAAAATAAGTGCCTATTAATTACTCTTGGTCAAGCAATTAAATGCTTCTAATTGGTGAAATATAATCTTTAAAGGAGGGTATTTATACTTATATTATATTGTTTGCAGTATTCTAGATTGCTCCAATGGGACTCATCTAAAAGAGAAAGCTCTTGAGTATTGTAGTTATATCTGATAGTTGAGGAGGATGTAAGCATGACTCTCTTTATAGAGGGTTATCTTAAACAAGACTTGAGGACATTGAGAGTCCCATTCACACTAGGATCAATGAAGGCCTCTTGCTTGGCAATACATTTCAAAGAGAATAAAACTAAACTAATTTATGTTATCAGAATAAAAAAGAAAAAATCTAGTGGAGGACAACCTACCATGATGTTGTGATCATTTGGTACTATGATAGAGCAAGCAATATGAAACACCCCATCCACCCCATTTATTGATTCATCAAAGCTACCTTCTTCTAACATGCCTTCTTTCAATATTTTAAGCCTTGATTTGAACCAAAAAGATCCCATACATACCATATCTTCTACACATTATCTAATTATAGAAAAATACATCATTGAGGTGTTGTTTGTGTTTTTCCTTGCTTGCATTTCATTTCATTTTGTATTTTAGACTAGGAAAATCCACCCGCACATAATATTATTGATTTTTAATTTATGTGTGACTAAATAATTTTTAGTCCATGACCAAATTAGTCATTTATTTAGTTATTTATAGCCAAGTTGCAAAAAAATAGTAAAATTAAATTATTTTTATTTGTTGTGACTAAAAGTTTTAGTCATGTAGTCATATATTTGCCAAATTCTACTAGTGTTTTCTTTATAATTTTCATACTTGGCCTACTGGGATCTTTAGGACTGTTGAGTAGCACTTTTGCACAACCAATAGCTTCTATCTTTGAAACTTCATACCCTAGCTCTAGAACCAAAATGGTTCTAGGTTCAACAACTTCCATTATACAAAAATCAGTAGAGACCAAAAAGGTAATGTCATTTATGTATTTCTTTACAACATTTCTTGGAATTCTCTCTTGCTCATTCTTCTTTTGAATATTGCAAAGAAGCTTACAAGGGCATCACCTTGAGAATTCATATCTCCAAGATCACTGATATAGTTTCCTATCTGATACACAATAGGCTTTTCACTTGACCAATTGACCTTTCCAACCATAAGAACTTCCTTCAAAAAGTAGAAAACTAGACATATCACCAATGCATCATACCTGAATACATGATTCTTCTTCTTAATTTCCTTTAGGTTCTCCATCAATTATCAACAAAGTAACTCATAGAGGTCATACTCAACATTGTTCTCAATCATGTCCTATGCCACATGAATTATAGTGGAGATGATTGAATTATCTCTATAAATCTTGTGTCTAATAACCATAGTTGCATATTTGACTATTGGGATTCTGATAGGAATTACTATAGTATCCATTCTCTTCATTATATTCTTGTTCTTGGAAGATTCCTAGACTAAAACTAGTCCAATGGATCATAAACCAATAATCTCTCTAATTACTTCCATGGTAATCATGTGAGGGCCATCAATCTAAATGAATCGGTCACGAATTCTACTTAAGGCCATTATAATGTAATTCTCTTCATAGCTAAAGTTCAAAAACCATTGTCATTTGTATTCTAGATTTAAAATGTAATCATTCCTAACTAACTCATCTACCCACAAATTCAACAATTTTCTGGAGGAGTGTTCATCCATATTGCTATGAATGTATTCCCTAATGTCTTGAATATGCAAAATCCCATAAGCTATGTGTGAGAATGCACCTAAGGGATCATCTTCTAAAATTTTCATGGAATATATTTTAAACTTGGGTTGTGGTCTCTGTGAAACATCTATAACTTTCAATGTCACCATTACATCCAAATTTCTTTCAAATGATAATTTAAAAAAGCTAGAATGTGTAAGGTTTGCTAAATATATTTTTCTCTTCTTGAAATTTCTCTACTTGAAGTAGGCTTTTGATATACTTGGAGATGCTTTTAACTCTTCAAATTCACTTATTGTTCCTCTATTCTCCTTTGAATTCATTTAATAAAATGATTTTTTCTTAGAAAATACGCTTTTAACTCTTTGATTTGACCTAGTTCTACCATAAATGCTTCAAACCATAAAGCTTCCAACCTTAAAAATTGTATGCATAGTCAAATTCTCAAGCTCCACAAATTTTTGTATTTGCATATTTCCTTCCACAATCTTCTTCAATAGATTAACTATTACATTCTTCATGACATATCTTCATCCCAAGCTATAACACCTCATATAGGTAGGGGGTTATTTCATTTTCCATTATATCTCCCTCTAAGCCAATGCCACACCAGAGGTTGGTACATATTCATTTGTAGTCTCTTATTCAGATTCCTTGTTGTCAAGCTCCTCTTTCTTTCTCCAAATCTTTTCCATTTCCTTCTTTACTTCTACTGGATCAATATTTTTGACTAGTTCATTCTTCTTTACTGGATCAATATTTTTGACTAGTTCATTCTTCTTAACTGGATCATCCTTCCTTGTATTTCTACTTCTATAAAGTTTAGCAACATGTCCTGCCCTACTACAATTGTTGCATATGACATTTCTTTGAGCATTATCCCTTCCATTCATTCTGGTTCGGCAATGATTTTCTTTATGTCCAAATCCATAACATGTATAATAGTAATCTTTGAAGGATTGAATCATTCTACTATTTTTATATCCATTCATCATTTGAATTTTGCATTCATTCGCTCTATGTCCAAGGGTGATCCCACAATACTGGTTTACAATTTTTGGGCAAACTGGACACTGAACTAATTTTTTTAACTAAATCTTCACTTTCAAGCTCTTATATCAGCTAAACCATGAGGAATTTGAAGATGATGCAAACTAGTGATTTGTGAAGTTTTGTCTATAAATTTGAAATATATTTTTTTCAAAATTTTTGGAATCAAATTGCACTTTTTGTTCATCTCCTTTGAAAACTAATTTTATCAGTAAACAACATTTTTAAAGAGTGATGCTCGTCGTATACAACATAATTTTTTTTGTATGAAGGATAAAATTTAATTTTTTTTGAATTTAGATTTGTAACTATGATATCTAACCAGTTCATTTGGTTTCATAGTGTTTTATTAAATATTTTTTCCTTAATAAATTTTCGAAGTCATACCAATTACAATTCAAACATAGGGAGACTGTATACAACATAACTTTTTCTGTATGTATCAAAATTCAATTTTTCTTTTTTTAATGGGTCAAGGACATTAATACCCAGCCTAAACATATTTTTTAAATTTTTATTTTGATAATCTAATCTTTTTCCACATGTGCAGAACAAAGAGCTTGATTTTTAGTGAAAAACCTACATTCACAAGAAATAAAAAATAAATATAGTAATCAATTAAAATCTAATTAAAATTATACTTTTTTGGAAGTTTATAATAAGGAACACATAGTTATAAAAAATAAATTTTAAATGAATTCATTTGATCCCTCAAAAGGTAGATCAAAAGTGGGTTTTTATCAACATTTTGATAGGTGTAAAAGAGACTCCATTATAGGTATGGTTTAAAACTAGCAGGGTTCTATCTAAGAGGGATTGGTCTAATGTGGTTTGATCAAACCCCCTTCAATTGGAATCCTTTAAATGCAAAAAATATGTGATTTCAGCAAAAATTAGGATCTCCCAAAAAGTGTAAACCACTATTGTGGCAACACCCCCAAATATTTTCAATATAAAGCATTAACTAGTAAAGGATGGACCATTTTGATTCATTTTGATTCTATATTCCATTGCTCTATGTCTATATTTATTGCAAGAATAAAAAACAAAATTGAAAGATGGGTACCTTTGAGCATTTGGTTGTTTGATAGGGGGTCTTCTAGCATTGCTTCTTTGATTCTAGAACTTTCCATTGTTCTTCTTGTCTTCAATGTTTTCTGGTTCATTGATCTTCTTTTCTGCATTAGGTGTCTATGTTGCTTTTGAGATTTCTCCTTTTTCAAGTCCTATACCACCTTTTTCTTTAGATGCTTTCTGACCTACAATTAACTCATCAAGCATTGTAGAACTTGTCTTGAATTTTTCCTCATGAATTATTGCCTTCTCCATATCTAATCTTATATTTACCACTTCTCTTTCAAGCCTCATACATTCATTAGATTTTTTTTTCTACCATTACATTTAGACAATCCTCAACCTTTTTCTTTTATTCCACTTGCACTTTTAGTGTTGTGAAAAATTCATTTTCTTGCTTCAATTGTTCATTGAATTCCTTAAGACTTTCTCTAAACTTCTTGATCTACTCTCTCAATTTTTTTACGCATTCATTTTCCTCTTTAAGATTTTCTTTCAAATCTCTATTTTCACCTTTAACATTTTAAGATATTCAATATCAACTTTGAGTTCTCCATCCTTTTCAAGAATGCAATCTTCTTCTATATATCTAATAGCAGGAATCTCTTTCAAAGGAATAGGAAAATTTCTATCAGCCATGTGTTCAAACTCCAAGATCTTCCCAAAGTGGTCAAGCTCCTTCCAGGGATCCAAGCTCTGATACGAATTATTGAACACTCAGAATACTAAGAGTGGGGGAAGGTGAATCAGTATTCCATTAAACCATTAATAAATTAGCTATCAAAATACCAAAACAAATTCAACTGCAATAATGAATGAAAGCATGAAATATCCAAAAGATCACATAACACATAAATTCCAAGTTTCTTATGTGGAAAACCTAAAATGGGAAAAACCACAGTGAGGGTTATCTCACAATATATTATATTCATATATAGTATATTATAAACATTCTCACTGTAGGTGGACTCACTACCCACAGAGAATAAGATAGAAGAAGAAAGGGGTGGATCACAACTTATTGAATTGTTATAAATGCATCTACAATATGCTAGAGTATAGTTCCAATGAAGTAAAAAATAATCTATGCACTGCTCTAGATCAATGCAATGCTCTTCTCTAAATTCACACAATTCACACAAATCTGATCACATTTGTATCACACACATGTAGGTGAAATACTATGTATTCCATATCTCACACATCACTCACACCATACTTGTACTCTCCTCTCCAAAAAACCAAAAATCATTCTCTTATATATATCCACATCAAGTTAGGTCGACCTAATTAGAAGTAACACACAAAGGTTGAACTTGTCATCCTCAACATATTTCATCCATATCTTGCAAATTAATTCAAAATTCAATTCACCTCAATATAGATTGGGATGTACCCAATATAGTTCTTACATAATATTACATCACACATTAATCCTTCAAATGTGTTAGGTCGGCCCTAAATAACACCTAAACATAAAAACCTTCCCATGTTTACCCAATTCAAAATACGTGGAACCAAAAACTCAATCTCATATAAAATTCCCACTCAACCAACATCTAATAGCTTATGTTCAAGATCACAACACAAAATAATCATTTGTGAAGGAATTTAGAATCTCCCACACCAACACTCTATATAGAAAACAACTACAATATACAAAATTGAACTCTATCATTCATATATTCTAGGATACTTTTCCAAACAACAAAAATATTGGATTTAGATGCATTTAATGATCACCAAATTACTATTAGAATGACAAAGAGACATCCCTATTTTTTGTTGACTGCAGACCCAAAAAATGACACTTTGAACCACTATACAGATAGATTTGACATTTAGGCATTTTCCTTTGTAGCTATACTTTCAAGGCCAACTTATCTTATACAAAAAACTTCTAAATCATATTGGAATGATCCAAAACAATGTTTACATCAATGAAAACACTGGATCATGCAAAACGTACATACCATACTCATGTTGTTGAACAACATCATCAATGAAAAACTTCCAACAATCTCTCTCTTTACAACATCACTTCTAATAGAAGGACCTCCAACTTAGCTTGTTCGTAGGTCTACAAGGCATATAAAACAACTTGAAAGGTATCCAAATGATGATTGGAGACATATTTTTTCTTTGAATACTAACATGGATGAACAAAAATATGTAGAAGAGGTATTAGGTATGAATGGTGCAATATCTTAGAAGATTGCTATAGATGAATAAATGCCAACTTTAAAAAAGAATGATTCATGGGATCTTGTAGCATTGCTTGAAGGATGAAAAATTACTGGTTGCAATTGGGTGTTCAAGAAAAAAATTGGTTCATATGTAGGTATTTAGAAGTACAAAGCAAGGTTGGTTTCAAAAGGCTACTCTCAAGTTGAGGGTGTTGATTATCGTGAGATATTTTCTCTTGTTGCAAAATTGACATACATTAGATTTTTGCTTTCTATTGCTATTGCTTATGATTTAGAGGTTGAGAAAATGGATGTGAAAACTGCTTTCCTTCATTGTGAATTGGAGGAGGATATTTATGACATAGCCAATGCACTCTGTGGTGAAATATAAAAGTAAATTTGTTTTCAAATAGAATCAATCTTTGTATGGCCTAAAACATAGTCCTAAGATGTACCAAAAATTTGATATATATGTGTTGAGTTTGAGATTTGATCATTCTAAATTAGATCATTATGTTTATTATAAAACTGATGGTGATCATTTCATGTTTATTGCATTATATGTTGATGATATGTTATTTATTGACAAAGGGAAATTTATAATTTTAGAACTGAGATCTCAACTTGCAATTAAATTTGAAATGAAAGATCTTGGTTTAGCTAGGCACATTCTTGGCATGGAAATTAAAAGATTTAGAGTGAATAGAAAGCTATGGTTGGCCAAAGTAATTATGTCAATTCAATTGTACAGAGGTTTAACATGTAGGATTATAGACCATTATGTGTTACTTTTTTAGTTCGAAAAAAGTTATCTATTTCATATTATCCAACATCCCCATCAAATATGGAAGATATGAGTAGAGTGCCTTACCAAAGTGCAATTAGAACTTTGATGTATGCTATGATTTGTACTAGACCTGTAACGCCCTACCATGAAACCCCAAAGAACAACACATCTATCTAACAATTATGACACAATTTATTTTTGAAGGTGAAAAAACAAATAGTTATTACTATCAATTACGTAAAATATAAACTAAATGTACATAACCACTAACTATTTCCTTTAGGGTATCATGAATGCATTAAGAATTTACCAATTACATCATAAAGTAACTAATAAAAAGAGTTCATTTGAATCCACTGCATTAAATGAATCCAATGTATATATTTCCACATATACAACACCATTAAAGAGCATATAGTACAAACAATTGAGTACATCATCAATTTCTCTTACACAAGGGTACATCAATACATTATCGCAAGATTACATCATACCTTCCCTTATAAAAATGGGAAGAACACATCAAATACATGATAATATACAACTGAAATGATTACATTACATAGCATCAACACTATCTCAAGTTTGGTGCAAGATCTAGAATCTCTGCAAAGGTACAACATCCAAGCTCATGAACATCAACTGGGAAGCCAATGGAGTGCATAGCATGTTCCATCCAACCATGTGGAACCCTAAGGTCCAGCCCCCATGCTAGGAGATGACAATAAGGTCCTGCCACCAAAGCAGTCAAGAAATAGTAGCATGACATAATAGGGCTAACATGACTCCATCATACCAATACCACAAACAACTCTGATTTAACAATGATACCACTTCTAGAGGTATGCAAATATCAAAGGAACACAAGATAAGACAAGGGTAAGCTAGGTTGCAGTATGGAAAAGAGTGTCATCAAATGGTATCATCATGGGTTGTCCAATGTATTTGACCCCTTTACTAACTCCAGACTCCGACCCTGAGTGATACCCATGTGGCCTTCCCAACTTATCCTGAGCTTGTAGTAGCACTCGAGGCTATGAATGGGACAACAATAATTACCTTATTAATGTTTTAAGAACCCATCCCAAGATTAATTAATTACATGTTATCACTTGTTTAATCCAATTCTCAATGGGTTGTCCTGGCGGCCACTTGTGGGCCCCAGCCCCCACTTGAGGGCCACTCCCCCTACTAGCAGTAGAAGACCCAACACACATATGGGGAAAAGCCAACATGCATAATTCACAAAACCACATGAAAATTTTCATAAGGCGAGACATGAGCCCTCTCACACATACAATAACCAACCATAAAATGAACAAGCAGTGCATGGCTAAACCCTCACAAAGTCATCTCAGTTGGAATACCAACCATCTCATAGAAAAATCATAAAACCAAATCAATCAATTACCCTTAAACCTCTGGAAGATTACCATAATCATTTCACACAAGGACTCCTTAACGCAAAACCCAAAACCAACTTAATCCAATAATCAAATACATTATTTAAACAAGCACACAAAGAAATAATGTAATCACTTGACAATACCAAAAACCAAACAAAAAGTTCAAAACAAACAATCAACCAATCATTTAATCCAACCAAGAAACCATGGAGTGGAAATTATTCACATTACTTAACCACTTGATCAAATTAAAAGATTATATACTACAAATAACGATATTTCAAAGTAACTCTATCGTCAATGAAATAATCATTCAAAAACCCTAATATTAAAATTTTAAATATAATATAATGCTATGATGACCTTATTGTAATTTCTTATTTAACATAACAAATTCTATCAAATATATGACATTCTTTTTGGTTAACTAGATAACAAAAAGTATTCTAAATCCTGAACAAATTAATCTAATTCGTTAACCCACAACTATCTAGTTTGAAATTCTCTTATAACACATTACATTCATACTTGATATTACCTTTCCCTTCTATAGCTAAGTGGGTCAGCTTATTTCTGTAAAGTCTATGACATTTAGGATTAGATATTTATCATTCTAATGTTATTATCTCAAGAATAACCTAACAATATTGAACTCGAAATAATAATTTAAGAATGTATCTATTATCATAATTATATTTGTAATTTTGATTTACTTAATCCTTTATTTATTCACATAAATTAACTCATAAAAATATCAATTACTATATATAGAAAGGGAGTGAATAATATAATATTATTTCCTTTCTTTACAAAAACTAAATACCTTATCACACTATGCACCATTTAAGAAGTGAGTCCATGACTATATAATATTTACTTATTATATTAATTCTATACTTCTAAGTAATTCTACTATCCCCACTAAGTAGTTTTATTATACTTACTAACACCTATTGATTCCACATATATTAACAAATCAACTATAAAATGATTAAGAAGGAAATCAGCCTTAAAAGGTAATCTAATTTATTATCTAAACATTCGCTTTAATTTCTAAATATAAATAACTCTTTTCTTCTACTTAACTTTCCAATATGTTTATCTAGACAACGAAATAATCATAAATAAAATTATTCTCTTTTCTATCACTATAATACAAATACATGAATACACACACACACGCACACACACACACACACACACACACACACACATATAAGCATATAATATAACTGAAAAGATATTTGTAAAACATTATATTTGAACTTAAATGTATTAAACATTTATTTACATCCATATACATATATAAACACATACATATAAAAATATTACTTAGTCTTCTATTTGAAATCATTTTAGTGAATTAATCATTCCTCCTATTCACTCTTAATGTTATTCACATGTATCTGACACCACTACATTCTATTAATACTTAAGAAGTAGAATCTACATTGAATTAGTTGTTAGCGAACTAAATAATCATTCTATCTCCTCTATAAAAGACATTCATATATAATTCTTAAGCTCCCTACTTGCAATCAAATCTTAATAAATTTATCAATCATTCTACCGATTCTAAAAGATACACACTTATTTCATAAATCCCTTATATACCATCAACAATTAATGGTTTCAAAAGCCATTCTATCTATTCCTTATTGGTATGCACTAAGAAAGATTAATGAGAAAAGGATAAAATATAATCTAATCAAGGATCATAACTAACTTTAAACTCCTTATTCTTAAACCAAGAATACATGGGAGTTATATTTACCACTTATACTTGTAAGTAACTTCAAATATATGCAAAATTGGAGAATTGGATTAATAGATGAAGGTGATAGGTCATTTCTAGATCAAAGGAATTTAATTACTGTTGTAGAGATGGGCAAATAAAGATTTATTTACCTGTCACTGTTTGAGGAAATTGGCTACTATACCCAATAGGCAAAACCCGACCCTTGGAATCACTGTTAGAGTTACTTAGAACCTTCGAATATGCTTTGATAGCCATAGTGCGACTAAATATATCTTCAACATTGTTGCAAGAGAAATAATTCTAAGAGATGTAGACCCTTTTTCTTAATTTGAAACATGGACAATGTTCTTGTGAGGATTATTGATGATGCTAACGAAAATAATTGAAAAAATAGGGTTACACTAATACATTATGTATCGAAGCATAAAAAATGAAAAATACTACCACTTGTTATAGTTGCAATGCCCTGGTAGACAAACATGAGAGAAGTGAAAAAAATAAACAACACATGATCTAAACCATTTAGACTCAAGACTGCATAAGGTGTTTGACCTAATACATTCAACCTTAGCACTATATGAGACATTTGGTATTCAACCTTTGAACCTACCCAAGGCATACAAGTTGAAGGAATTGGATTGGCGAATGAAAGTAGCAAGGCATTTCAAGATTCAAGACTTTTACTTATTGTTGTGGGAGAGAAGAAAAATAATCATTTACTGGCCAACATAATGAAAGGTTGGCATTTGCAATTTGGTTTGTAAAACATGGCGAGTGTGATATGATTGCCACACTACACCAAAATCCATCTCCAAGATTGTTGCAAGAGAAATTGCTCTAAGAGATGTGCACCATTTCCCATCTTAAACAATGACCAAGATCATGTGGAGAATATTGGTGATGCTAAATGAAATAGACTGAAATATAGGCTTGTATTTTTGTAGGTCAGCCTCAAGGAAGGGAAACACCATGGGCAATAAGGGTGGTTAGTGAAAAAATATGAGGAAGGAATTTGATGCATGCAACCACCCAATCATAAAGTATTATGAGCAAAAGACAAAGAAATATACATATAACCATCGATTGCATGGAATATCAACAACATGCATTCCAACCCAACAATAGCAGGGGTGCGCCCACAATGGGTTTTTGAAAAGACTTAACTAATATAAATAGGAAAAGGAGAAATAATTTACAAGAATGTTATAGAAGATTATCACATTTCGAAGCACATCAACAAACAAATGATCATTTTCAACAAACACGAGAGAAAGAATTTTTTCATAACATATGAAGAAGTAATATCAAGAATAAAACACAAAACCAACCTAGATACCAACATGGTTGGGTCGACACAGAAACATTGTCGAGATCAACTTCTTCGATAGCCAAAATCCACTTCCAATTCCTTTCGAAAACAATCAATCCAATATGTTTATTTTGATAAAATAATCTTACAGACCATTTTTTTCCATTTGAAAACTAGAAAAATCAAGAATAATCCCCAAAAATACCCTCGAAGAGATAATAAGGAAAGCTTTTATTTTTCGAAAACATAAAGAAAACAAAAAGAAAACAAAAGACTCATTCAAAGAACATGTTTTGATTCAACAATTAGTTCAGAGTCATGCATGTGCACAAAGTCCATTTTTTTCTATATTTTAAATTACTTTAACAACTTGTTCAAATTCACATTCAATTAACTATTTTATTTTAACTTATAATGTTTTCCTCATTTGCTTAATTAAATCTCAATGATAATAATAATAATAATAATCCTTACATTTAATTATAAAATACTTTATCGCATAGCAATTTAATTTAATAAATTCACTATTAAAACTTCCATATAAATATCCATTTTCAATCTTGATTTATTTAATTATTTATTTAATTCCAAATTAATTAAGCAACCTTATAAATCAATTAAACAAGACAACTCATAACAAAATTTATCAAACACGATAAAAGGGCCAATTATGGAGGGGTACTACATCCTCCCCCCTATGATTCAACTTACTCCTAGAAGTCACAAGATTAGAGTATAACATACCCATAGTTAATTGTAGAATTCATTTAATAATACCATGTTTACCTTTCTATACATAAATGCAACAACATCAAATAATCAAGCAAACCAAATGTTGAACACTTACCTAAACCTTAATCAAGATCAAGAAGCAAGACCAACTAACCAAAGACAAAAACAAGACTGATGGGGTGACCACCAAATACTCATCCTTATCGAGGACGATGGCAAGGGTAGGGAACATTTTGTTATCCTCGAATTCAACAACATTTCCATTGGGTTTTAAGGAACGCTTAGACCTGACAATTCAAGTGGAGTTGATGCCTGGTACCTACAATATGCATTAGATAAACTGTCAAACAACATGTATATATATCAAACAATCAAACACACCATGAGAGGAAATCACAACATAGTAGGGTACTTGTGAACGAGTAATGCTACACTATCCCTCCCACTAAGACACTTCAAATAGTAATCCACATCAACAAATAAAAACAATTACATTGTAACAACATAAATCAACCATGAATTAAATACACAGTAAACATAATCATATAATCACATGATACTCATAACTAAATTAATCTGAAAACACAAATAAATCCATATAACCATTATAACATATGCATAATTCAATCATATCATGAACATCCAAATATGATTAACTGTCATCCAAAACCAGCCCAAAACAGTAAAACTAACATCAACGAGGTGCAATAATCGTCATCTAACTTAGTAACATCATTTAAGAGATTACATCCAATATGATCAAACATACACTCCACACCAAATCAAGCATTTAGCAAAAACTACAAGAGAATAAATATCACATAACATCATGCAACAACCACTCATGTCAAAAGGTAGGCACAAAATTTAAATACACACAAATTCACATCATTGGGAAACACATCAAAAGGCTACACAAGGGTCCATAATGCATCCCCGATAAGATGAATATTGGTGCATTATGCACTACACCTAGGGTCCTATTCTTTCCACTGATTTTATACACCATTCGACAAACACCACCAAGGGATAACTCTAATGTTGATAAGTGGGGTTAATAGAAGAGATAAAACATAATCACAAGAGTACACGCAACTAGGACAACATAATGGGCTCATATGTACCCAGAGTACCCAATGTATGAACCTAGGCTCTGATACCAAGTGTAACGCTCCACCACAAAACCCCAAAGGACAACACATCTATCTAAAAATTATGAAACAATTTTTTTGTAAAGTTGAAACAAAAAATAGACATTACTATCAATTACATAAAATGTAAACTACACGTACATAATCACTAACTATGTCCTTTAGGGTATCATGACTGCATTAAGAATTTACCAATTATCTAGTCTAGACATACATCATAAAGTAACCAATACCAAGAGTTCATTTGAATCCACTGCATTAAATGAATCCAATGTATATATTTCCATAGATACAACACCATTAAAGAGCATATAGTATGAACAAATGAGTACATCATCAATTTCTCTTACATAAGGGTACATCAATATATTATCACAATATTACATCATAGCTTCCCTTATAACAATGGGAAGAACACATCAAATACATGATAAGATACAACTGAAATGATTAAATTACATAACATCAATGCTATCTCAAGTCTGGTGCAAGATCTAGAATCTCTACGAAGGTACAATATCTAAGCTCTCAAACATCAACCAGGAACCCAATGGAGTGCATAACACGTTCCACCCAACCATGTGGAACCCTAAGGTCTACCCCCCTATGCTAGGAGATGACAATAAGGTCCCACCACCAAAGCAGTCAAGAAACAATAGCACGACACAACAGAGCTAACATGACTCCATCATACAAATACCACAAATAAATCTGATGTAACAATGACACCGCTTCCAGAGGTATGCAAATAAAAAAGGAACACAAGACAAGAAAAAGGTAAGCTAGGTCTCAGTAGGGAAAAGAGTGTCATCACATGGCATCATCATGGGTTGTCCAACATGTCTGACCCCTCTACTAGCTCCAAACCCCAACCCCCAAGTGATACCCATGTGGCCTTCCCAACTTATCCTGACCCTGTACTAGCACTCAAGGCTATGAATGGGACAACAAAAATTATCTTATTAATGTGTAAAAAACCCATCCCAAGATTAATTAATTACATGTTATCACTTGTTTAATCCAACTCTCAATGGGTTGTCTTGGCGGCTAATTGTAGGCTCCGACCCCCACTTGAGAGCCACTCCCCCTACTAGCACTAGAAGACCCAACACACATACGAGGAAAATCCAACATGCACAATTCACAAAACCACATGAACGTTCTTATAAGGCGAGACATGAGCCCTCTCACACATACAATAACCATCCCTAAAATGAACAAGCAGTGCATGGATAAACCCTCACAAAGTTGTCTCAAGTGGAATCCCAACCATCTTAGAATAATCATAAAACCAAATCAATCAATTACCCTTAAGCCTCTAGAAGATTACCATAACAATTGTGCACAAGGACTCACTCTTAAAACAAAACCCAAAACCACCTTAATCTAATAGTCAAATACTTTATTTAAACAAGCACACAAATAAATAATGCAACAACTCAACAATACCAAAAACCAAACACAAAGTTCAAAAAAAATAATCAATCAATCATTTAATCCAACCAAGCAACCATGGAGTGGACATTATTCTCACATTACTTAACCACTTAATCAAATTAAAATATTATATACTACAAATAACGATATTTTAAAGTAACTCTATTGTCAACAAAACAATCATTTCAAAACCCTAATATTAAAATTTTAACTATAATATAATGCTATGGTGACTTTATCATAATTGCTTATTTCACATAACAAATTCTATCAAATATCTCACATTACTTTTGGCTAACTAGATAATAGAAAGTATTCTAAATCCTAAACAAATTAATCTAATTCATTAACCCACAACTATCCGATTTGAAATTCTCTTATAACACATTACATTCATGTAACGCCCTGCCATAGAACCCTAGAGGATAACATGCTGCAACACATAAAAATAGAACAATTTTTTCTTTTGAAGTACAATATTCTAAGGATTGCAGAATTTATAATAACTTGCATTCTAAACCTAGGTCCTCTAAGGTTCCAAGACTATGCTACTAGAATCCCATTAATCAAACTAACAAGACATATTGTAGACACTGAAATTTGGTCTAAGCCTATGACTTCAATTTCTTCATAATTCATATTTTCATAGTCATGATTAAATAATGTTAATTATTTAATTACTTTCTAAAGTCCTTTCTCATCTATTAATTAAATAAATTTTAATTATTTAATTAATTCGCTTTAACATTTATTCATCTATTAATTAAAGAATCTTATTATTTTATTAATTCACATTGTCTTTATTCTATCCCGATTAATTAACTTTACCCTCCTTCATAGATTAAATAAATTCTTATTTAATTTATTTTTATCATGTTTTCAACTATAATTAAATAAATGCTTGAATTATTTAATTATTCATTTAACCTTTTCATCACTCAATTAAATAAATCTTATTTATTTAATTATTCCTTAAATGTTGAATTTTGAATTAAATAAATCATTTAATTCATAAAACTCTATTTTTTAGCACATTCTTCTATATTTAGATAATTTTTTAAGTTATCTAAGTATTCATTCTCACTCGACTCGAGATCTATTTGAATCAATCAGTTATCTCCTAATTCAATATTTGATCGTCTCTGCGAAGAGACTCTCTGTCATAACCAATCAGTTATCTAGTTAAAACTCTTATGCATGAACATATTTATTAATTAAATATATTTATTTAATTAATTAATTCATGTGTGCATTCGAACAAATCGTTGTCCAAATTCTATCTTTATCCTTTTCATTCAAACTCTTATTCTTCTAATTTTTTAATACTTCCAACAAGAGATTAAATCATTTATTTAATCTTGATCTCTATTCTTAGGTTTTATCACTCACGTTCTAACTGACACAAATATCACATTGTATGGCATTCATCAATCTCAATCGTTGATCTCTCTTTCAAATATGAGTCGATCGTTCGAAAACCAATTTTCTATAAATTGACCTGGCTTTCATCATTTCAACTCCTCCCAAAATTGATATACTTTTGGAAGCAACTTGTTAATATTCAATATTTTTCTATAATCACATACATCAAGGCTATACTTGCACACATACTTAAAATCTGAGGGCAAGAATACTATCATGGAAAAATGGAGGACAACAGAGATAATCATGGAGCTTTATCGATCTTTGGTGAGATTGTTCATATTTTAGTTATTTCCTTTATGCTTTGTTGTTTAATTTAGATTAATGCTTTGAATTGCTTTAACCTCATTGCTTTTCTAGTTTTTACTATGTTACATTTGGTGAACCCAACGTGAAGACATGATCTTTGCAAATTTGTAGACACTTTTTCGAATTTTGCAGGTATTGTATGTAACGACACATCTGATAGACAAAATGATGCAACTGATATCACAAATCACAACTGACAAATACAATGACATATATGACAACATTCGATGCATCTGTGGCTTATAGCAATACAATTGACTGATGAAACCCATGACTCATCTGTGGCTTTGAATGACACATCTGATTGGTAAGATTTCTGAGTTTAATTTATGATTTATGATTTATGATTTTTCTTTTTGTTTTTATTTTAGCTAACTTTCGGTTTGCAACATGTGTTTAGGCGATTAAGATAGTGTTTTTAGGATGTAGCATAGAAGACATAAATTTGATATTTTTTCTGCAGGACAAGTGACGAAGACAAAGAAGAAATTGAAAACTACTAAAATCATGTTTTTGCAGAACCATTGACGAAGATAGATGTATAAACTATTAACAAAATTGCATGCAACCTATGTCAAAGACTTTAATTTTGGAAACAGTTTGCTAGGTAGATTAGATAACTTTTCTTTTGGGCTTAAAATTAACTAGTGTCTTTCATGCCTATAAATGTTTATATTAGATCCCGATTTAGTATACAGAAGTATCCTCTCCCTTGCGCATTAGTGCGATCCGAGGTGTAAGAGAAACTATTACTGACTCTAGAAATTGGGCCTACATTGGTGGTTAAGAGTAACCAACGTGACTCAAACCAGTGATGGGATTTTTTGTCGAGCCACTCCCAACCGGTATAGAAATTCTAATGCTTGAGGAAACTCATTATTACAGAGATACCAATGGATAAGCATTTGATTCCCCAATACCCTTGTGGTGCGTCAAAACCTGCAGAGCATAACCTAGGCAGTCTGGGATGATATTGCCTCTCGCATTGCTCTCTTAACGGGTGTTTGAACTAAAAAAGCCCATTTTTTGTAGTTAACCCAAAATCCCTATCTATTTACTGGTGCAACAGGTCGAACCTGTGAAGCCCTCTCACATTTTTATGGTTCATTGTAGAGACGAGAAGTATGCCATGGGAGTTTCATGGGTACTCTAGCTTGGCTGCCCCTAGAAGTGTGTGCTATGGAGGGGAGCCAGTGGGGTCAAGCTACCATTCATCCACCTTGAATATACGTAGCCGAGGAAACCCAAGTGAGAACTCAATAAACAATGTCCGTCACAACCTTAGGATTCTACTTGTTTTCATGATCATCAAACTGAAAATACATTGTATTCTGATTGTTTTCTTTATTTTCCAAAAATTGGTCATGAAACAAAGTCAGTTTACATTGTCGTTCATTGAAAAACCGCAACAGTTCACCAGAAAACTGCAACTGTAAAATAGAGTCACAATTGATCATCGGAAAAATGCATTATGTCTTTAGAGTCACATCTGTTAAATACAAAATCATATTTTCCTGTCAACAAATTCTGTTTCCACTAGCACTAAATTCTGAGTCGCATCTGAGACTAGAATCACATCTGTTAAAAGTTAAACTGCATCTGTTAGGGTAAGTCACAATTTCTTGTCAGCAAAGTAAGACTAGATTTCATTAGATAGTCACATCTACAATACGAAATGCATCTGTCAATTTCAGTGACACATGTACAAATTGAACCACAATTGACTATCAACAAAAATCTTGAATTTGCAATCACAGTCCAAACACAAATTGTCATTTTAAATCTCTGTATCTTATAGACAACCTTGGATAGAAACTAGATATTTTCTCAAAAAATGCATTGTTCATTTTTTTAGAGATAGACGTCTTAGTTATGAAACTTAGGAATTTGCATATCTTAGAATATGTCAAATTTATGCATTATTGAACAAATCCATGCTTCGACAGTCTAAGTCATTGAACCAAGTCATTTTGTCCTACTAGTGAATTCTTCCAACTCATTAGTGTAGTTTGGAGATTCACCTTATCATTTGATACTTGTCCTACATCAGGTTCCTTGATAAAGTTAAGTCGTAGCCTTGATTAATCCATAGGTAGAATCCTCTTAGAATCATTTACCACAATTTCAAATTTTAGTTTTCCTTTATTTGCCAAGAAAATTCCAAAAATATCCCAAAAACATAGAATAGAACATATCGTTTTAGACATAGTTTGCATCGCCTCATTTTGAGCAATATTTTTCATGGTTGAAACAAGGTCTAGAAATAAACATAGAGAGATGAAAAACTCATATGACTTCATCAATCCTTTTGGAAACCAACCATCAGGGACAAAGAGACCACACAAAACCTTTCTTGAATATTTTTTTTCACTAGAGACACATATGGAAAAATTTATGTAGAAGATGTAGACGCTACTATCCAAGATCCTGAATTCACATCCTTTATGGATGAGTGTTTGGAAAATGACCCTGAAATATATTTGGCAAAGTTGCTAGTAGATGGTTCCACACTACCTCTAGGATTTGACATACAGAAAATATAGCCTTCATCTACGCAACCAACACAAACCATGCCATCAAGTGTCTCTATTCCTTAGATTACCGCAACAATACCAATTGGAATACCCACTCAAACTGGTTCAATTTTAAACACAACACCATTTGGTATAACACACGGCCTAACATTTACTATGAGAGAATCCTCATCATACCCCTTTGGCACAAACACCACTGGTAAAAGACCCAAAGTTGGCATGAACACAACACGAACTATACCCCATATCAGTACCAGTACTACCATTCCACATATAGGGGCTACAAAAATAGGGAATCTTCCTATACCAAATCAAAATATTCAAACATGACATATTCCCTCACCAAATTACAATCCATCACAAAATATTGCATTTCAGAACACTTACATCAATCCAAAAAATGTAACCAACTTACAAGTAGATGTTCTCCAAAACCAAATGCAAGCTGTCCAATAGCAAATGAACACTATGTCAATGTCAGGAAAAAGAAATATCTTAGTGCAAGATTTATATCCATGTCCTTTTGACAAGGCGCTATACATGACACCCTTCCCACACAGATACATTATACTGAATTTACCTAAGTACAATGGGAAGAGGAATCCTCTTGAACACATAAGAGAATTTCCACAACATGCATGGACATCTCATATGACTCCACATACCTTATGAGACTTTTTCCCTAAAACCTTGTTGGGATAGCATTGGAATGGTTCTCTAAGCTTTCGTATGGCATAAGATCATGGGGTGAATAAGCTGAAATTTTTTTGGAACACTTTGCCTTCAATATAGACAATGAAATCACGATAGCTACCTTGTGTCATACCACACAAAAAGATGGATAAAAATTCACCACCTTCTTCTAGAGATGGAGGAGTTTAGCTAGTTGTTGTCTTGTTGAGATACCAAAGAAAAAAAAAGTCATGATATTCCTTTAAAATCTTCTTCCAAAACTGTGAAGTGACTTATGAGTACATTGTTGTACCTCTTTTCTGGACTTAGTGCAAAAAGGAATAATACTTGATAAATCCCTCATTGACAAAGGGGAAATAAAGACACCAGGTAGGAATCCAATTGTTCAACACAAAAACCCTCCCAAAGGTAGAATCAAATTTTGGTCTAGGAACAAAAATGTAAGAAATGACGGTATTGTTGATGCTAAGACCCTACATGCAGGACCTATCATCACACTTAGAGGTTACAACCCCTCTCATGACATGCTTAATGATGCTGATCAAACTGCCATCTTTATCCAAAATTTGCAACAACAATGACCACAGAGGAGATTTCCTAAATGTGAGTTTACCCCCTTGGGGGAACCAATCGAGACAGTTTTCAAAGAATGATTAAACATAAACTCATAAAACCTCTGGAGCCAAAACAGTATGATCCAGGATAGTTTAAAGCCTCATGGTGGGATGATAATGCCTATTGTGAGTACCATGAAACAAAGGGACATAATCTACAACAATGCTGACAACTGAAGAAAATCATACTAGATTTTTTTGAAGACAAAACCATAGAAGTCAATAGGCAAAAACATATCAAAAATAGTGATCATAAGGTCTTCACAGATCGATTACATGACCATGGGAAAGGAAAGGCCTCCAGTTCAAGAACTAAGAATAATACCTTGGCCAATTATACCAGTGCTAAGTATGACTATAAACCAGGTACCATCATCAATCATATTCGAGCTACTAATGAAAATATCCATACCATTACCACAAAGAAGCATCATGAATGTGTTGTCAATACACGTAGAACCAAGATAACCCTTCCAGGTCCTTCATCAGAACCACAAACACAATCTTCCAAGCTTAAGTATAATTTTCTTGACCAGCTAGGGAAGACCCTAGCACATATATCCATCTTGGAACTGTTGACTATATCACAAGATCACCGAGCCATTCTTGACAAGGCCTTGCAAAGCACAATAGTGCCTACCAATATAGATGTCAATCGTTTCAAAGAAATGGTAGGATACTTAACCATTTCCCATCATGCCACTTTATCTCAACAAGATTATTCAACTGAGAATACCAACCATAACAACCCATTACACCTTGAATTTCTTGTCCATCAAACCAAAGTCAGACGAGTCTTGGTAGAAGAAGGAGCAGGGTTAAATCTTTGTACCTTGAAATTGGTTAAGGCATTAGGTTTCTTAGAAGCATGCATGGAAACCACTAAGAGTATAGTCATTAAGGCATATGCTGATGAGGAAAGATCATCTAAAGGAGTTGTCACACTCCCTATTAGGATTGGCCCTGCAGTTATGGACACTAGTTTCCAAGTCTTGGGTCTCACCCTTCCCATAATCTTTTGTTAGTTAGACCTTGGATACACGCTATGAAAGCCATACCTTCCATGTACCATTAGTGTCTAAATTTTTTGTACAATGGCATAGAGATCACAAGTGATGGTGATCCAGATCCTTTCCAATATTGCACAAGCCTACATGAAATTTCACAATAATAGGTTCCAATCAATCAAGAGGCTTCATCCTCCACCTTATCCTTGTATATTGATCCAACAACTCTTACCAATTCCATTCCATCACAACCATCGTCATCCACTCCTAAGGTCGAGATCCAAGACAAGGGTTGTGGAGAATATCACATAAAAGCATCCTATTGTGCCATTCAACTGGTTCCTCCTAAGACATATGGTTTACCCACAACAATAGGAAACCATCAATTTTCACAATACATGTCCCTCCTATGATGACATTCACAAAATGGGGAGAGTTAAATAAAGAAGCTAAGAAGATGTCACCTCTTTGTTGTATAATGAAGATATTGAAAACCCTCCACCATCTATTCAAATATCTAAGGATCAATATGGAAAAGGCTTCATGATAATGAAAAGAAAAGGATATGATGGATATAGTGGGTTACGACTACATCAGAATGGAAGGAGTGAACCAATCATTGTCTCAAAAAGATCAAAAGGCCTAGGGCTAAGGTTTCAGCTGATTAGAATTGGTGTTCCTGGTACTTCATTATCATCACAAGAGGAAGTAAATACTTCTGAAGACATCGAGATATCCCATGAACCATTAGACCCATTCTACTATGACTCACCTAGATCGAATGAATATGAATGGGATTCCCTTTCCTCTACCAGCATGATTGACTTAGATAAGTTATTTGGAAAACTTGATAAAACTCTACAACCCTCACCAAATCCATCTAGACCTCGTCCTAAAAAGTCATTTTCAAAAGAAGAATGGCTTAGGCTTTATTATTGGGAAACCCTTGATCTTGAATCTTTGGCACCTAATGAACCATCTTCTGACGACCTAGCCCTTACAATTGTCCCACCCCAAAGTTTACCTATCCCTAAGAAAAAGAACAAAAAGGAGTTTGTCCAAAACTTCTATGACCATGTTAACCACTCTATCTTCACCTTGTCAGCCTCCACATTTGATAACTCTGATGATGAAATGCCCCTCGTATATTCCCAACTTATCGATTAGGATCAACAAAGTACACCCATCTTAGAAATATTCGAGAACGACGAAGCGATAGCTGACTTCATGGGACTTCAAGAAGGCATACCTAGAGGTGATCATAAAGCTGGATTCACTATAGAATTTGATGACATGACATATTTTGGGGATTCTATTCACACCTCTAGTCGCAAAAATGAAAAAAAAAAAAAATGATGAAAATGACAAGTCCCTAGGTGAAAACCGAAAAGCGCCTTCGGATGAAGAAATCGTAAAAATAAAGGATGCATCCAAGCAGAAAAACCTCTTTGAGGCACCCAAGGATGGAGGTTTGAACATTCTCCCAATTTCTCAAGAAAATTCACCAATGTTAGTAGAAGAGTTTGTTGAGATCAACATAAACACTAGAGAAAACCCTCGGGTAATATACTTTGCAGCATCTTTGGCAAAGACATAGCAACCAAAGTTTTGGGACTTCTTTACAAAAAGAAAAATAAAATTTGCATGATCATATGCTGACATGCCTAGGCTAGATCCATACCTCATATTGCATCAGCTACCATTACAACCAGGTGTTAAGCCCATCAAACAAAAGTTAGTAAAAATGCATCCACAAATTGCTTTACTAGTCAAAGTTGAACTTAAGAAGCTATTGGATGTTGGATTCATCAGATCCACAGACTATGCAGACTGGATCTCTAATCTTGTGCCAGTGACTAAACCATCTAGAGGCATCCTCATTTTCATAGACTTTAGAGATATCAATAAGGCATGTCCTAAGGATGACTTTCCTTTACCGAATATTGATATTATAGTAGACCTTACAGGAGGATATGAGATGCTATCCCTCATAGATGGTTTCTTTGGGTATATTCAAAACAAAATTGCAACAGAGGACCAACACAAGACTGATTTCACATGTCCATGGGGAAAATATTGCTGGAATTTTATTCCTTTTGGGCTCAAAAATGTAGGAGCTACATATGAACGTGTAATTATGACCATTTTCCATTACCTTGTAAATACTCTCATGGAAGACTATGTCAAAAATCTAATAGCCAAATCATTGACAAGAGCAGATCATTTGAAAGTCTTAGATAAGATATTCCAAAGACTAGAAAATTATAAAGTAAGGCTAAATCAGGAAAACTTCTAGGATATATCATTTCTAGAAGAGGCATTGAAGAGGACCCTACAAAATTAAGAGCTATAATGGACATGCCTCCACTAGCCAACATTGGTCAGCTAAGAGCACTACAAGGAAGACTATAGTCTATCGAATGCTTCATAGTACAGTTAGCAAACAAGATACATCTGTTCCAACATTTTCTCAAGAAGGGGATACCATTTGTATGGACACCTAAATTCCAAGAAGCTTTTCAAAAGATCAAGGGTTATCTGCTTACACCACCCATTTTAATGCCACCTATAGATACCCGACCCCTGATACTCTATATTTCAGCAAATCAATTAGCACTAGGAGCCCTACTTGCACAAAATGATGATGAAGGTCATGAAAGGGAAGTGTACTATATCAGCTATACTTTGGTGGGATATGAACTAAACTATAGTAACATAGAATGTGCCTATCTTGCAGTAGTTTTTTCTACTCAAAAACTTAGGCACTGTATGCTAAACCACCAAACCATGCTAGTGGCCAAGATAGATCCTTTGAAATATCTCCTAAGTAAAGAAACACTAACATGCCAATTGGATAAATGGGTAATGATACTTAGTGAATATGAAATCCAGTATGTAGAAAGGAAAGCGATAAAAGGGAAAGTTATTGCAGATCAGTTGATAGATGCACCAATCAAGGATGACCATCCTCTAGTGGTAGATTTTCTTGATGAGTTCATCTTCACCATTGACAAAAGAACCACATGGAAATTATATTTTGACAGATCTCACACTAATCATGGTTCAAGAGCAGGTATACTATTTGTTACACCACAAGGCGACACTATTCCCAAATCATTCAAAATTTATTTTCCTTGCACAAACAACATAGCGGAATATGAAGCCCTTGTGACAAGATTGAAAATGGTACTCCAATGGAATATTAAATATTTACATGTTTAAGGAGATTCTTAGATAGTAGTCTGTCAAGTCAATGATGAGTATGAAACTAAAGATGAGAAACTTGCCCCCTTCAAGTGCGTGAATGATAATTTTAAGTAGTACTTTGATAACATCAAATTTCAACAATTACCCCACATTCAGAATAGGGAAGCATATGCTATGGAAACTGTGGGTTCATTATTGGATATTCCTAGCAATGTGCCTAAATTTGAGTTTTTGGTCGAACAACTTTTGGTCCCTACCTATGATGTCCCCAATTTTGTGATGGTGTGTACTATTACTGGTCCTAATTCCCCACGATACAAGGACATATATGACTACCTCCATGCCCAAATCCTACCCTTAGACCTTTCAAATAACTAACGTAGGACATTCATGCATAAGTCTTCCAAATATACCATCATCGAAGATACCCTTTATAGACATGCCTTAGATAATACCTTATTGAGATGTCTCGATGCTAAAGAAGCACAAGCAACCTTACGTGCGATACATGAAGGTATATGTGGATCCCATTCGAGTGGTCCTACCTTAGCCAAGAAGATTATGAGACTGGGCTATTATTGGCCTACCATGGAAAAGGACTCATATGTCTTCGTCAAGAAATGTTGACAGTGCCAAGTACACAGAGACTTGATACATGTGCCAGCACAGGAGCTTTGACCAATAACTTCACCATGGCCCTTTTCACAATGGGGACTGGACCTCATAGGTAAGATACACCCTCCATCTTCCAATGGCCATAAGTTCATCATAACCACCACCGAATAATTCACCAAATGGATTGAGGCTATTCCTATGACCTATATTACCAACACACAAATATCCAGGTTTATCCTAAACCACATAATCTGTTGATATGGTGTTCCCCAATCCCTCATTATGGATAATGGCCATCCATTCAAAAACCAAGAAGTCCATATTTGTGAAGAATTCCATATCCAACATCACTTTTCCACTCCATATTATCCACAAGGTAATGACCAAGTAGAGGCATCTAACAAAACAATCATTAGAATCCTCAAAAATACTGTCAATGATGCTAGTCGTGACTGACATTTATAGCTAAATCCTACCTTATGGGCTTATCATACAAGCATCTATACTCCCATTGGCATGATTCCATACTCCCTGGTATTCATTTCTAAAGTTATCTTACCTATTGAGGTTGAAATTCCTTCCCTAAGGGTATCTTTGAAAGGTCATATTGATGATGAAGAGTACTGTGTGTCATGACTACATGAGTTAGAATTCCTATATGAACAAAGAAAAAAGGCACTAGATCATCTTCTAGCATATCAAAACCGTCTTCAAAGTAGCTATAATAGGAATTTTTTGAATCGACATTTTGACTTTGGTGACTTGGTCTTAATGGAGAACCCAAAGAATCAAGTTGAAAGAGAAAAACTAGGCAAGTTTGAACCAAACTAGTTAGGGCCTTATATTGTTATAGAAGCCTTTGGATCAGGGGCATATAAACTCTCAACCCCTGAAGGATAACCACTCTTTTCACCAATCAACAACCTTCATTTGAAGAGGTTCTATGCATAGCTTCTAGGAACCATGTCTTAATCATAAAAATACAAAAAATAATAATAATAAAAAAACAAAAAAATTGTTGCCTTCATGAAAACCTGGCAAACAGTCATCTTTGTAACACCAAAAAAATTGAAAAATCAATAAAATAGTAAAGAGAAATAATCCGTCCAATAGTGAAAACCACTTCTATGGTATTATGGATAAGTACCATGAAGAAAACCTAGCAAACAGGCACCATGTGTAGTCAACTTTGCTCCTTCATCTACCATCATTCCAATCAAACTTTTTCACCATCACCCATAATAAATGGTTGTCCTATCCATAGATTGGAATGATTGATGTCAAATCCACTCTGTCTGCCTACTCCATCCCAAAGGTCTTATACTTGACTGTCGAAAAATCCTTGATGTGTGTCAATTAGACCTTGTACATGCCATCCAAAACATCATAAAATGTCCTGAAAAAACTAAAAAACATGAGAAAATGTCTTGAAAAAATCCAAAAACATTAAAAAAAAAACTCCAAAAAGACAAAAAAATCAAAACATGTCAAAAATCCCAAAAACAGAGTCAAAGTTAGTTGTATCAACTTAGTCGTACACATAGTCGAACTACATTTCCTCTACGAATGGACGTAGGCAAGGCCATGTGTCGATGTGCCCTTGAGGAATTAGGTCTATCTTTCTAGGTTTATCACATATCACACACAAAAAAATCATGACTTTTTGTGCATGTCAAAATCATTGGTCGTGTCGAACTATGAGGTCTTTGCGTGTATAACGTAGGCAAGACCATCAATTGATGAGCCCCCAAGACTGCACTAGGTCAGTCCATTAGGGTTTATCAAATTTACCATCACACACATCACATATCATCAAGTTGAGTTCATATTTATCAATCATTCATGTCAGTCAAAGCTAGTCGAACTACGAGGTCTCTATGTGTACAACATAGGCAAGGCCATCAATCGATGAGCCCCCAAGGCCACACTAGGTCAGTCCTTTAGGGTACGTCATGTTAGTCAACTAAGTAATACACTATCAATACACACACACACAACAGTCAAAACATCAAGACAAGTCACACATCAACAAGCCAAGCATGTCGACAATGTCATCAAGTAAAATCAAACAAATTTCCAATACAATCAAACTTATGTCTTATGTAAGATGTGTCATTCTTGAAAATGGAAATCATCAATCATCATAGCCTTATGCAGCTTGTCGCATCAACATTATCAAGCTCAATGTCTTATATAGTACGTGTCTTTCTAAAACTAGGCTTTGTCATGCATTACATATATTGTCACAAATGAAAACCAGACTCAACGTCTTATACAATATGTGTCATCCTTGGCATCAGGCTATGTCAAACAATCAAATATCAAAAAAATAACAACAAATCAATTTTTGACATTTATGGCTTATTTGGTTTTATCTTATTTGAATTTTTCGTTGAGTTCGATTACTAGCTTTCTCGAGGATGTCTCTTGAAGGATTTAGAGAAGCAACGATGTATCAGAATTCCATTTTCTTTTACTATTGTTTGTCAATTCTCTTTTAACTTTGGATTTTGAGTCATGTTACTATTTTCCTCGAGGATGTACCATAAAGGATTTAGAGGAGCAATGACATCTCATGAATCATCTTTTATTTGTTTGTTGTCTGTGGTTTGTCTTGACAAAAAGACTAGGGCAACTGTTCCATTAGTATGAGTTAAGACAATCCTTATCTACGATTGTCTATTATTAGTAGGTGATGACCTTGCACACCTTGATCTATGTCATATCATGGTGTTTGTCTCCATTTGTATTAGTTATCGCCCAGTGATGATAAAGTGCAAAGCCTTTTGTGATTCGACAAAATATCGAAGATTGCTAATACTAACATTAATATCTTTTCTTGTTCATATTTCTTTCCACATTAACATTTCTTCTTTCTTGCATTAAGATGGAGTGTTGTGACACACAAAAATACTAAACATCTTGCATATTCATTCATGTTAGAAACATCATGTAAATATCATACATAGTAAATTATATATATCTTGCATTTCAAAAACACAAAAATATAGGCATCTATCATATCTAGGAAATCATGGCATAATAGGCATTCAATCATCATAGAGTACATAATGAAAGCATTACATGTACATAAAAAAATTGTAAACATATAGCATCACATGTAGATAGCATTGTATATATAAACATCACATTGCATCTCATAATCATAAAATGCATACATAACATCCAACAATACCATAAAAGTACATGCATCGATCATCATATGAATCAACATCACATCTAGGCTGCATAAACACATCATAATGTAGATATCATCATCCATAACATGTACATATCAGATAGACAATAACATATCATATAGAACACATGAATAAGAAAAAGACTGCATATCATATGAATCACCACCAAAATCGTATATATATAATTGCTCAAAAAAGTGTCACATCACAATGTCATAATGCATCTATCAAAATGAAGCTCACAAGCTCTGTGATCAAAATACAATGTGTACAAATATAAGAATATCATTGTGTAGTGCTGCCACTACTCCCATGTGGCATATGTGGAGGCGACTGTCGCTTATGTACTATATATGTAGTGGGAGGCCTGTCATATGGACTTATCCTTGATGGTCCTACCACACCCTCTGTACTCTGTGTCTAGCTGTGGGAACTACTCTGGGAGCTTCCACTGTGTGCCTGTGAGTAACTAGGAGCTCGTCTCTCAGTATGAACCTCTTCGTCATATAAGTCTCTATAGTATCTCTCCCTATCACCAGCTAAGACTAACTCCCAAGGAAATGTTGTAGCTAGTCCTGTACATAAAGCTCTCAGCTCAACAAATTGTCCCTCTGTCTCCTACCTCTTGGCCATTGCCAGGTCCCTATCCAAGAAAGCACTATCCCTCTCCATTTGCAGTCAAAACCCTAACCCTCTCCTCCAAGGCCTCTACTCGGGCCTACAAATCGGTATTAGTGTCCTTGGGAGCCTCTACATCCAGTCCTCACCTCTCCTCTACCTCGACATTCCATCCCTCCACTATCCTGTCTCAGAGCTCCCTCTCTTGCTCCCCCATCCCTACCTCCTCCTCATCATCATCTACACCATTTCCTGCTAGAATCCCAAGGACATCAATCTCCATGTCCTCTTTACTGTCCTCATCCTCTACATGCTCTTCTACTCTTACCTCCTCGGCAGCATGCTCTCCTCCAATCTCAACCTCTCCACCACCACCAAGGTGGAACATAGGTATATCCTCACCCTCAGCCTTTTCCTCACAGACAGGTGATAGTCCACCTACCTGACCACCTCTCCTCCCTCATCGACCTCATCGAACACCTCCCCTACCTCCACCCATGCCATCATCTCCACCTCCTGTACCACCCCTACCTCCACCCCTGCCTCTGCACTGACCTTTAGGCCCTTCCCCCTGTCTCTCCATTGGTGCCAGCTGATTTGGATTTGTGTAAGGAATAGGATGGTGCTCTACCCACCAAGTATCATAAGCTACTATGGTCTCGCGATCTACCACACCACCCCTCCATCCCCATTGTATAGGCTATAAATCCTGAATGTCTTCCTTTGTTGTCACCACATGTATCATAGGCCCCCATAATAGAACCTTTTTGGAAGACTGAGCAAACTCTGCTTGCCCTCGAGGCTCATCCCGAACCTCTCCAAACTATCTCAAAACATGATTTGGAAGGTGCCTCTCAATAATATGTACACTAGAGACTATCCTCCTAATCAAATAGTGTGTTTGTTGGAAAAATGGAAAGTTCTTATCTTCATTCAACCACCGACCATAATCCATATATGGTCTCCACGTAAACTGAACAAGAGTATCAAGTGCATGCCTCCAATACCCAATATCACCAACATGACTCTATGTAATGTTTCCCACATAACGGAAAACATAAGGGGATCTAGCATCCCGATCAGTAGTAACTGGGGGATAGAACACAAAAATGTGTTCCCATGCGAAGAACATAAGAAGGGTAGTGCCACAACTCATCGACTATGCAACTTTTTATGCAATATCATGAAGATAGAAGTACAACATGGCCAGTAAACATGGCCCCCAAACATAGACAACCTCCCTCTCTAACATACTGATTAACATCCCCCGCCACCCAATAGGAAATCCATGACCTCGACGATCAGGAAGAACTATACCAACAATCAATGTACAAAGAAGGTAATCTATCCTCTCATATCTATCCACTAGAACCTACCATCCAATCTCATAATGCTCTATACCTAGCCGCCTAATATCATCATATATATAAAACTTCCTAATCTCGCTATAACCCCTCTGTGTATCATCCATCACCGTCTCCCCTCTAATAAGCAATCTCAATATGCTATATACATCCTCTAATGTGATAGTTGCCTCTCCAGTAGGCAAATGAAATGAGGAGGTCTTCGAATGCCATCTCTCACAAAGCACAATAAGCATACCTCTGTTCACCCAAAAGGTGGGCATACTACAAACATGATGCAACTCTAATCTTGAAATCAGGCGAGTCTTGATGCTCTGTAAACCATCTCTGAGATCGTATGTCGCTAGCCATGACTCTTGAGTATAAATCAGATCTAATAAAACCTACAAGGACATTAACTACTATGTATCAGAAGAAAAAACATTCATTTTTGCATCACTATTTTATTTCAAAAGTTTGACAGTCAGATGCATCGCTTCAACATCACCTGTGATGCACCATCTCAAATGCGCCATTATAATTTACAAATGCAATGAAAAATCATAGTTGTGTCATATAAACATACATATGCATGACACTAAATCAAAGCAAGGCCACATCAGACAAATGCATGAAACAAATTTCAATTGTGGTGCACTTAACTAACCTATCTATCATGCAAATGCGATGCAATAAAACAAATGTGTTTCACTAAGCTATATGTGAAAATGTCAAAAACAATTACGATGCATAAATTTTCAAATGCATTGATTTCCTAATTAACCTACATATGACCTAGACATGTTTTCACACATGCATCGTTTCATGAGCACATGTGTCCCGTATGAACGCATACGCGTTGATTGAGAAGCGATGCATCTGAATAATTAACTTTACATGCCCAAAAATGTATGCAAAACAAAATTTCAAAAGGTTGGTTTGAGGGTATGTACCAAGGGTCCCATGTTTGCAGGGCATCTAAAGGTCTGGATTCGATATCTACAATGCTCAGTATAGGGAACGAGCGACATCTTCAAGCAAGGCTCAGAGCAAAAATCTCTATTCTCCAAATGTTTAGGGTGAAAATAAATTGGATTTTCACCCCATTTCTATTTATACCTAGGGTTTTGGGTGATATTTCCCCTAACCATGTCTATTGGGTGCATAAAATTCCATCTTCAATCGACCCGTACACACACCAAGCAACTCCAAATTCATTTCCGTCAACTCCACTACGTTTCTAGCTTTTAAATTGACTTATCGAGACTATTTCCAAATTTTATGATTTTTTTTTTAAATTCGTCAACTTTCTCGAGGGGGCATACCTTCACCTATTTTACACTGGGGCATGACTCAGGCATGCTTTTGATCGATTTTCTTTGACACAACGCTGAAATGACATTGTATCAAAGAGGCGAAAATGTAGACAGTGGAATTTGGTCTAAGCCTGTGACTTCAATTTCTTCATAATTCGTATTTTTCATAGTCATGATTAAATAATGTTAATTATTTAATTACTTTCTAAAGTCATTTCTCATTTATTAATTAAATAAATTTTAATTATTTAATTACTTCACTTTAACATTTATTCATCTATTAATTAAATAATCTTAATTATCTAATTAATTCACATTGTCTTCATTCTATCCTGATTAATTAAATTATTTATTTAATTATGTCATTAATTAACTTTACCCTCCATAAATTAAATAAATTCTTATTTAATTTATTTTTATCATATTTTCAACTATAATTAAATAAATGCTCAAATTATTTAATTATTCATTTAACCTTTTCATCACTCAATTAAATAAATCTTATTTATTAAATTATTCCTTAAATGTCAAATTTTGAATTAAATAAATCATTTAATTCATAAAACTCTATTTTTAAACATATTCCTCTATGTTTAGATAATTTTTTAAGTTATCTAAGTATTCATTCTCACTCGACTCGAGATCTATTTGAATCAATCAGGTATCTCCTGATTCAATATCTGATCGTCTCTACGAAGATACTCTCTATCATAAATAGTCAGTTATCTAGTTAAGACTCTTATGCATGAACATATTTATTAATTAAATATCTTTATTTAATTAATTAATTCATGTGTGCATTCGAACAGATCGTTGTCCAAATTCTATCTTTATTCTTTTCATTCAAACTCTTATTCTTCTAATTTTTGAATACTTCCAACAAGAGTTTAAATCATTTATTTAATCTTGATCTCTATCTTAGGTTTCATCACTCACATTCTAACTAACGCAAATATCACATCGCATGGAATTCATCAATCTTAATTATTGATCTCTCTTTCAAATCTGAGTCGATTGTTTGAAAACCAATTTTCTATAAATTGACCTAGCTTTCATCATTTCAACTCCTCCCAAAATCGATATACTTTTGGAAGCAACTTGATAATCTTCGATATTTTTCTATAATCACATACATCAAGGCTATACTTGCACAAATACTAAAAATCTGAGGACAAAAATACTATCACGGAAAAATGGAGAAGTACAATAGAGATAATTCATGGAGCTTTATCGATCTTTGGTGAGATTGTTCATATTTTAAATATTTTCTTTGTGCTTTGTTATTTAATTTAGATTAATGCTTTGAATTTATTTAACCTCATTTCTTTTCTAGTTTTTACTATGTTACACATATAATTCATCACGTTAAAAAAATCCAACTATCAATATGAATTTAATTTAATCTATCTCATTTAAAAGATCAACCAATATGAATCATTTGTATCATGACATGTATATAGCAATACCAAAGACCATTTAATTAACTGACATATGCAATAACCATCATTTACATTATCCATTACAAGAGAGAGTATAATATTGAATTACAAGAGAAAATAACAAGCATGACAAACATATTTAAACATACATAAGGTTAAGCTATTCCAACTAATTCAAAACATTGCAATGTCCACCAAGGAGCTATGCCCAAGAACTCGAAACTTCCACAAAGACTATGATTCGCCATGTTGAACCGTGTTCATGTGTCTTCGACACACTAAGAAGTTCCTCAAGATAGAATCTTAGAAGTGACTCCTCAAGATACTTAAACCTTGGAAGTCACTCCTCACGATATCAAATCTTGGGTACCTCTCGATCCAAATCAATGCCCTCAAAGGTTCAATGGTTGCAGTACTCATCTGAATCAAGGCATACATCTCCAAATAACAACGTCAAAAGCAACATCCTTATTAATATCATGTCATCAATAAATACCATTCAAAATCAATTTCATAAACTAATATAAATAAGGTACATCATTAACTTTACTAATTAGAAGAGAAAGTTCAACAATGAATTACAACATTACATCATCACATTGTTATATCAAGAGAAGCAATGTCTCCTCAAACATAGGTGAGGAGAGTACATCAATAGTATAATACATGATACAATAGATTAATGGTACAATACAAGTACATGAAATACAATCCACATGAACTAGAACATGTGTATAAGTCTTCATATCGAGGAGTAGTCACCATGAACATGAACAAAGGAGGGAACCCAATGGAGTACAAGGAACATTCCACCTGACCATGTGGAACCCTAAGGTCCACCCCCCATGCTAGGAGATAGCAATAAGGTCCCACCACAACATAGTCAAGGGACAAAAGATGACACAAAAGCCAACATGACTCCAATGTACAAGTATAATACAACCTTACACCACAGTAACACCACTTCTAGAGACACATAAACATCAAAGGGAGACAAGAGGAAATGGAATACTAGGTTGTCGTAGTAGGAGTGTCATCACATAGTTTTCTATGGGTTACCTTGGTAGATCTTCCTAGGCCCTGACCCCCATCCTGGGTTACCCTGGTAGCCTTTACCAATATCTAGCCCCCATACAAACCTATGCGAAACCAACATACCTCTCCTAAACACAAGGCAGTTGGTTTTTCCATTCCATGCCTTCTCATCTCATCTCAAGCCTAAAAAAATACTTAATCCATGAGTGAGGCAATCATTATCTTGATTAGTGTGAATACTACCCAACCCCCCCTAACTCATTTTCGGATATCACTTAATTATGAAACTCTCACATGGATTACCCTGGCGCCACTTTGTGCGCCAGTCACCATTGAGAGCCACTTCCCTACTAGCAACTAGGAGAACCAATGGAAACAAAAGAGCAAAGCCAAGTTGCATAATCACAAAACCTCATACACATACACAAGGTGAGGCATAAACCATCCTGCACACAAGTACCAACCATAGTAGAGAATATATTGTGCAAGGCTAATGACCCTTGTATATTCATTCAATATATAGCAACCATCTCAAAGTATTATCAAAGAATTCCATCAAGAATAAAATTCCCCCCTAGCTTCTAGAAGACTCCTAATATTCACCTCACAAGATGACTTAAACATTTGAACAAAACCCACAATCATTACCGAATCAATAATCATTCACTTGCTTCATACGAACAAATCAAATCAATAATGAACATGTGAAGTAGACTAGGTTTAAAAATCAATCCTTTCATGTTTACTAATTGATCATCTAAGTCAAAGACAATCTCTTTTCATATCCACTAACTTTTATTTATTTAATTATAACTATATCAATCTTTCAAAATCAATTATTTATCTGTTTCATTTATTTTACAATCATGATTGAATTGTAATAGGAACAACAATACTCTCTTTAATGTATTCAAAATATATACTATATACACACATATATATACATATATATATATATAGAAGTGTTTATATATATTCTGGTATTTCATAATAAGTAAAGCTTTGTTTAAAATATAGAATACAAAAATTAAATATATAGACATCGATACATATACTTATATATAAATGTAAATATATATATATACATTTATTTTATCACATTCAAATCTCATATTGACTATTATTACCAGATTTTTGTATACAATATATATCAACCACTAAGTATGGCAGTGACCCCAAACGGTACAGAGAAACATTTTGATGTATATATATAGACATATATATCTATATATAGAGAGATATATATATATACAACCCTTTTCATATCAAATATCTAATGCAATAACAAAAATAGGGTTAATTCGAAGTTACCACACTCAGTTTCATATGGAATGAATTAAGCTTCATCTATCACATATCTACAGAGCAAGGTGGCGTCAATTTCAGTCTAACTTTGCTCCACACATTGAAGGTAACGAAGGCCGAAAGAATAAATGTAAGTCAAACATAAGCAAGTTTGAATATAGCCATATCTTTATCCAACTACAAGATGCTAAGGAATGATACGCCAGTCAAGTATTTACCCTAATCTAAATTTATGAATAGGAATTAAAATCATCTAATTTATTGTCTCATAGAAGAGCGACGCTAGGGTGAATGAGAATTCAGCCTAAGAAGGCCCAATGGAGATTCTATGAAAACACAAAATGTAACAGAGATTCAATAACCTCACTTTTGAGTGGGTAAAGGATAGATACATTCAACTCATTGATACAGACTAAACGGTGCTAGGAATCGCCATGCATGGGAAAATAAGAAATTAGTATTATAACGTCTCCCATTGATACAAAATCTTCATTGAAATTCTACTGCCAGCGACTACTGCAAAATGGAATATTGTTGAATATCGGTTGTAATACACCATTATCATACAACTTTCAAAGTTGAGAGAGAGAAGGGTAACATATCTGAAAGAAAGCCTAAAGCAAAGTTCAATGTTCAGGGAAATAATTAAAAGGAGACTATTTGAAGACAACAAGGTTGATGGAGATATGCAATGGCTCAAAACAGAGGTTCGCTACAACATGGCATAAACTATGCGCTCCAAATACAGATTGGGTTACCAACAAAAAAAACAACTTCAAGAACAATTAAATATCCAAGAAACAATTGAGTACAAAATTTATAGTATACACACAAATAATTTGCAGAGAGAACCCAAGATTTTTTCAGAAGTTTCATTTACTACCAATTTCAATTCAATATTGAGCAGAGGTAAAAGTCAATAACATTCAAACCTGGTTTCTGCCTCTTGCCCGAGTAATAATTTGATGTAGAGCTCACACTCCTAACTTGATACTACAACCCAACTTCAACACCCTTCAGAATTTCCACAACACTACAAAAACCTCCAGTTCCAAAGCTTCCCAAAATCCGGAAACAAACTTCCAAGAACCAGAGAAAATTAAAAAAAAAAAAAAAAAAACCCTTTCTTTTATTAATATAACTAATTTATTTACTATTTCCCCCATCCATTGTAGCATCCACTACTTTAATTTTAATTATTTAATTTAATTTTCACCACTCCCTTCAACTTCCTCTAATTACTATTTTATAATTCAACCTTACTTTAATATTTACACAAAGTAAATCAACTTATTAAAATATTTAATTTATTAATTTAATATTTCATGTAGTTTTGTTTGCACAATACAACAATTTCATATATTTATTCTTTACATTCTTTATTAAATCATAATTTTAATTTATTTAAATAAAATAAGACATTAATAATATTTATTTAATCAATACCTCAATTATATTAAAGTTTTTATTTTTAATTATTACATCTTTTAATTTCAATAATCTTTTATTTTAATATAATGATCAAACAAAAGCACTAATCAAGTACATTACTCAAATAAACAAAACACCAAGCAATACTTGACCTCGAAGCAAAATAGAAGGAAAAACATGATGGCATAGACAAACCAAATCAAACTAACCAAACTGACATGGTAACACAAATAGATACTCAACCTCATCAAGGATGATAGTTCAAGGTAGGGGGCTCGATGCTATCTCCAAATCAACAATCTCCATTGTGATTAAGGTACATTCAAACCTAGAAATTCATGTGGAGTTGATGCATGGTACCTACAACCTGCAAAAAACCACATAGTTGAGCATGTACATAGACAAACAGTCAAGTACACCATGAAGGGAAAATCGCAACGTCACATAGCACTCACAAGAGAGAGATGCTACACTATTCCCCTTCACCAAAATACATCGACACATAATAATCAAATACTAATAACATGATAAGAAAATACATCCAATAATCACATAATGCTCATAGCAATATAACCCACTCTATCAATTAAACTGATCTACTAAGCATGGTATAAGCATAATAATTAGTGATAAAAGTGTCATCAAGTATCATCATAAGTGTTGGAAAATGGTGCCTCAACTTACTGACCTGGAACCTCTTAAGACTTGGCGAATTGTTGTTAGTTTTTTCCTTTACCACCTTAATGCAAGGCTCAGTGACTTGCACCGTGGTGGTCCTTGCTCAGTCTGGTGGTTACGTGTTGTTACCACCATACCGCGATGGTCTATTGACCATGTCACGGTGGTGCAGTGACACCACCATACCATGATGGTCTCTCGGTTGGGCTGTGGTGGCGTAGTGAAGAGATACAATCAGGCAGAGGGTCGGTTACCTCCTTACCCTGGGGGTTAAGGCACGATGGCATGGTGTCACCACTACATCATAGAGCTTCTTCCATACCTCAACGGTAGCACAATGAACTTGGCGATCGGTGCATGAAGGGTTACCGCCTTACCGCGGTAGACCCTTTCTTTCTTAGCGGTAGCATGGTGGACTTGGTGGACTAACAAGAATGCTTACCACTTTACCGCGGAGCTCTTTCAGTGATGGCACAGTAACGCGGTGGATAATGACATACATGCGAACAAGTTGTTACCTCCATATCGTGAGGTTGCTTGAATAGACTGACGGTTATGTGGTGGCACCGCCATACCATGGGGGTCTCTTTGAATAGGTGCAGTGGAGTGGTAAGAAGCTTAGATGCACAGTTGATGGATCCAATTCAGCAATCAAAGTGATGAATGAATAGTGTAGTGACACGTGGTGTGATTATATTCCTTGGTTTTACATCACTGTTGTAAATCAACAAATATCAGTCGATTGTTTAAAAATGATGTATGCATTTATTGAGAGATTAGATTTGATGGATCATAGGATCCAATCTTGGTAATTCTCTTTGGTAGAATTAAATGCAAGACAGCCCGATGTGTGATTGCAGGGCGACTTGGACAGGAAGTGATCGTATTTGTCTATCAGTGAGAAGGTGTATAATTAAGACACCTAATTGGGTGGTTGATAGGATGATGCATGTAAGACTTACAATAGTCTAATGTATTGAGAGTAGTCACTAAGGGGTGACGGTGAGTCTAAATTCCATGTATGTTGTAGTAAGCATTGCAACAGAGAGGGAAGTATGAGAGAGGTCTGTTAACTTTGTATGTAAACTTTTTACGCTAATACAAAGTGATTGCTCTTGGTGTGGTGGGTTTTTTTCCCGAAAGGGTTTTCCCACATAAATATGGTGTGTTCTTTGTTTGTATTTTTTATTTGTGTTACTCTTGTTATCCTATATGTGTGCATCTTAAGTGTGAAAGTTTTAAAATAAGGTTTTTGCACTTCTCTTCTAAGGTATTAGCATTAGGAAAGTTAATTTCACACATCTGATTTTCCTTTCAAGTGGTATCAGACCTTGTCCAGTTGTTCTATCCTTGTTAGTAGGGTTGGCTTTTGGTGCTAATACTGTTCCAATGGGAGTCTTGCAAAGTTAGAACCAAGTTTTGTTTGAGATGGCGAGTACATCAAGTAGAGTAGAAATTGAAAAATTCAATGGTGGCAACTTTGATTTGTGGAAAATCAAAATGGAAGACTTGCTTGTGGATAGAGAGCTCTACGTTGTTGTGTCTCGAATTGTGCCACAAGGTATGAAACAAGAAGAATGTGACCTCATAGATAGAAAAGTGAGAGGTTTGATAAGATTTTGTCTAGCCGATTCTATACTCCTGAATTTTCATGAGGAGAAGTTTGCAGCTTAATTATGGAAGAAACTTGGTGATATTTATCAAGGAAAGTCTTTGGTGAATAAGCTATTCCTGAGGAAGAAGTTTTACTCCTTGAAGATGGAAGAAGGAGCATCTATTGCAGACCATCTGAACTCATTTAATATGAGTTTTGCTCAGTTGGCGTCTATGGGTGTGAAGATAGAGGAGGAGGATCATTGCATGCTTTTGTTATCTTCCTTACCTGACACTTGGGATCATCTTGTAATGGCTATTGGAAGTACGACCACTACTTTCAAGATTGAAGATGTTGTTGCCTCGCTTCTGTCAAAAGAAATGCGGAGGAAGTCTTTAGAGATGGACAAATAGGCCCTTGTTGTTCGAGGTAGATCGAAGGAGAAATGTAAGAAGAAGGACAAGAAGTCTAAATCCTAATCTGAAGGGAGATCAAAGTCTCCAGGTAAAAATTCCAAGGTGAAATGCTGGAATTGTGGGAAGCCTATCTATATCCGAAAGGATTGTAAGGAGAAGAAGAATAATAATAATAACTCTTCAGACAATGACTCTTCTCAGAGTGATACAAATGCCTTCATGGCAACCTTGGCAATTCAGGCATCAGATGATGTCTGGCTGGTTGAATCAGGTGCATCTTTGCACATGATGTCTCATAGAGAGTGGTTCACTAAGTACAAATAGTATGATGGTTTAAAGGTGTACCTAAAAAGTGATTCAACATTGGAGATTGTTGGCCGTAGAAGAGTCAAAATACAATTCCCCCATGAAAGAATCAAAGGGATTGGTGATGTACTACACATACTAGGTTTGGCTCGTAACTTACTTTCTATCAGTAAGTTGAATGATGTTGGTGTGGAAGTTTCTTTCTCGAGTAAAGGATGTAAGATGGCTAGAGGCGTAGTGGTGCTGGCTAAGGGTGTATGTACTAGCACTCTGTACAAGTTGGATGCATGTCCTGTTCAATGTAACAATGTCTTTGTAAAGTCAAGCAAAGTTGCTTGTGTAGAGGAAATTGATGCTCCTCTGGATGAAAATTCTTTGGAGGTGAAACTCCTAGTAGAGAAGACCATGTTGTGGCATCATAGACTCAGTAACATAGGTAAGAAAGGTTTAAAAACATTGAAAAACAAAAATCTTGTAGAAGGGCTTGTTGATTGTAACCTTGAGTTCAATTTTTGTGAACACTACATTTATGGAAAGCATCATCACGTTTATTTTTATTCGGGTCCTCATAAATCTTATGGTGTACTAGATTATGTTCATTCTGATGTTTTCAGTCTAGTGAATGTTCCTTCATTATCGAAGTCTAGATATTATGTTTCTTTTATTGATGACTATTCGAGAAGGGCATTTGTATACTTCCTTAAAAGTAAATCAGAAGTGTTCAGTCATTTTAAAGAGTTTAAAAACTTGGTAGAGAACTAGACTGGAAGGAAAATTACATGTCTGAGCACGGATAATGGCAGCAAGTTTTGTTCTATAGATTTTGAAAGGTACTACAAGGACCATAGGATTAAAAGGCATAAAACTACACCTTACACTCCACAACAAAATGGAGTTGCTGAAAGGTTGAACAAAACGTCAATTGAGAGAGTGAGAAGTATGTTGAGTAGTGCTGGTCTGGAGTAGAGGTTCTAGGCTGAGGCTGTGGCTATAACATGTTACCTGGTAAATCGTTCACCTTGTTATACTCTTGTTGACAAAACACCTTTGGAAGCTTGGTCTAGTAAGAAGCCCTCTCTAAGACATATTTGTGTCTTTGGTTGTGAGGCATATGCATATGTTCCAAATGAGAAGAGATCTAAGTTGGAGAACAAGGTTGTTAAATGTATCTTCATCAACTATGGTGTTGGTGTGAAAGGATAGAAGCTTTAGAATCCTGATATTGAGAAGGTTTTGTATAACATAAGTGTAATATTTCATGAGCTGAAACCTTCAACAACTGATCCACAGTTAGAGATAGAACAAAGGGAAAAGAAGAATGATGTAGTTGAAATTCCTCAGACTCCAAAAAAAGAGGAACTACATGGTGTACCTGAAATTGAGGAGAGTCCAAGAAGCTCTGAGAGTTTTGAAGATGAAGAACCACAACCTCAACCAGTAAGAAGGTCTACACATAAAAGATGACAACCTATTAGGTATGGTTTCTCTATGTTGGATTTGAACTATGCCTATGCTTTAATTACTAGCATTGATGAGCCTAGGACTATGAAAGAAGCAATTAACATGTCTGATTCAAATTCTTGGTTGGAAGCCATGAATGAAGAAATGGAATCGTTGAAGAAAAATGAAACCTGGGATTTGGTACCTTTGCCTGAAGGGTGAAAACCTATTGGTTGTAAATGGGTATTTAAGAAGAAGACTAGTCTAGATGGCAATGCTGAAAAGTATAAAGTGAGGTTGGTTGCAAAGGGGTATTCCCAAGTTGAGGGAATTGATTATGGAGAAATATTATCCCCTGTAGCAAAGCTGACATTTATAAGTTTTCTTTTGTCTTTGGCAGCAGTGTATGACTTAGAGATCGAGCAAATGGATGTGAAGACAACATTGAGAAAATGGATGTGAAGACAACATTTCTCCATGGCAAGTTGGAAGAAGAAATTTACATGTCCCAACCTAAGCACTTCATTGAAAAAGGTAAAGAAAGTCTGGTCTGAAAATTAAAGAAATATTTGTATGGTTTGAAGCAATCGCCTAGAATGTGGTACCAAAAGTTTTGACATCTTTGTGTTGTCAATGGGATTTGTGAGATCAAAATCTGATCATTGTGTGTATTATAAATCTGAAAATGATTGTGTGCTTATTATTACCCTGTACATGGATGATATATTGTTCATAGGAAATAGTAAGACTATGATTTTTGATCTTAAGTCTCAGTTGTCTGCAAAGTTCAAAATGAAAGATCTGGGTGCAACAAGGTATATTCTGGGGATGGAAATAACCAAGGACAAAAAGAGCAGAAAGCTTTGGGTAAGTTGGAGTAAGTATGTAAACACTGTTATGGAGAGATTCAGTATGAATGATTGCGAGCAACTAGTTGTTCAAGTCTTGTAGGGAACATAGCTATCTGTTGAAGATTGTCCAAAATATTCTACTGAGATGGAGGACATGACCAAGGTGCCTTATGCAAGTGTTGTTGGAAGTTTAATGTATGCAATGGATTGTACAAGGCTAGAAATTTCCCAAGAAGTGGGAGTTCTTAGCCATTTTATGGAAAATATGGGAAGGACACATTGGGATGCAGTGAAGAGAGTGTTTAGATATTTAAAGGGAACTTCAAAATTTTCTCTGTGTTACCATGGAAATTTGGTTGCAGCACAGAGAACACTCAACATTCATGGATATGTGGATTCTGATTGGGAAGGGGAAATTAACAACACAAGATCCACTAGTGGATACACTTTCATGTTAAATAGTGGTGCAATCAGTTGGATGAGCAAGCGATAGGTTGTAGTCACTTTCTCCACTACAGAGGCTCAATACATGGAAAAAACACATGCCTACACATAAGCTATTTGGATCAGTCATTTGTGTTCTAATATTGGTTTTAATGCAGGGAAGATTACAATTTTTTGTGATAGTCAGAGTGGCATTTGTCTAGCAAAAAATCCAACTTTCCATGCTAGGATGAAACATATCGATGTGCAGTATCACTTCATTAGAGATATGGTGGAGGATGGAAAGGTCTCTTTAGAGAAGGTGGATACTCTGAAGAATGTTGTTGATGCATTGACAAAACCAGTGGGCACATAAAAGTTTAGATGGTGTGCAAGTTCGATGGGCCTTGAGCCCTATGATCATCAGTAAAAATTCAATGTCTAGAGGAAGCCAGTAAGTATTTGTCAAGTTGGAGCTTGTTGGAAAATGGTGCCTCAACTTACTGACTTGGAAACTCTTAAGACTTGGTGAATTGTAGTTAGTTCTGGCTTTTACCACCTTACCACGAGGCTTAGTGACTTGCACCATGGTTGGGTGGTGTTACCGCCTTATAGCGGTGGTCCTTGCTCAGTCCGGCGGTTATGCGGTGTTACCGCCATACCGTGATGGTCTATCAACCATTTTGTAGTGGTGCAGTGACACTGCCATACTGCGACAGTCTCTCGGTCAGGCCGCGGTGGCATGGTGAAGGGAGACAATTAGGCAGAGGGTTAGTTACCTCCTTACCACAGGGTTCAAGGTGCGGTGTCATTGCTACACCATGGAGCTTCTTATGTACCTCAGCGGTAGCGCGGTGAACTTGATGATCGGTGCACAAAGGGTTACTGCCTTACCACGGTATACCCTTTCTTCCTTGGCAGTAGCACAATGGACTTGGTGGACTGACAAGAATGCTTACCACTTTACCACGAAGCTCTTTCAGCGATGGCACAGTAAAGTGGTGGACAGTGACAGACAGGTGAATGAGCTGTTACCTCCATACCGTGAGGTTGCTTGGACAGACCAGTGGTTACGCTGTAGCATTGCCATACCGTGGGGGTCTTTTTGACCAGGTACGGTGGCAAGGTAAGAAGCTCAAATGCATAGTCAATGGATTTGATTCAATAGTCAAAGTGATGAATGAATAGTGTAGTGACATGTGGCATGATTATATTCATTGATTTTACATCGCTGTTGTAAATCAACAGATATCAACCAAATGTTTAAAAATGATGTATGCATTTATTGAGAGATCAGATTCGGTGGATGATAAGATCCAATCTTGGTAATTCTTTGTGGCATAATTAAATGTAGGATGACCTGATGCGTGATTGCAGGGCGACTTGCATAGGAAGTGATCGGATTTGTTTGTTAGTGAGAAGGTTTATAATTAAGACACTTGACTGGTTGGTTGATAGGATGATGCATGTACGACTTGCAATAGTATAATGTATTGGGAGCAGTCACTAAGGGGTGATGGTGAGTCTGAATTCCATGTATGTTGTAGTAAGCATTATAACAGAGAGGGAAGTTTGAGAGAGGTATGTTAACTTTGTATGTAAACATTTTACTGTAATACAAAGTGATTGCTCTTGGTGTGGTGGGTTTTTTTCCCGAAAGGGTTTTCCCACGTAGATCTGGTGTGTTCTCTGTTTGTATGTTTTATTTTTGTTACTCTTGTTATCCTGTATGTATGCATCTTAAGTGTATGAAAGTTTTAAAAGAAGGTTTTTGCACTTCTCCTCTGAGGTATTAGCATTAGGAAAGTGTATTCTGCACATCTGATTTTCATTTCACTAAGTACAAGCAAGTCATTGTCGAAAACAAAAATAAAACTAATGGGCACTACATCCTCCCTCCTAGAACTAGACTTACTCCTGGAAGCTTGAAGACAGATATGGGTACAACTCTCTCATCCTAGATGCATCCTCCCATGAAGTAAAAGAATCATCATTAGGATCCCACTAGACCCTCATCTTCTCAATGTATCGACCCCTAAGGGCATGTTTCCTATATTGTAGTATTCCCACGGGCTCCAAAGCCAGCTACCCGTCCTCTACCTGTAAGGCATTCCAATCAATAATATGAGATATATCTAGATAATAGGGCCTGAGAACATAAATGTGAATTACATCATGAATGCATGATAGACTGGGTGGAAAAGCAAGGTGGTAAGCAACAAGACCAATCTTCTCCAACACCTCAAAAGGCCCACAAAGCATGGTGTGATCTTAGAGCCTTTTCCATAATGGATCAGACTCTTACGTGGACACACCCACAAGAATACCCAGTCTCCTACTAAGAACTAATGATCATTCCTATGAGCATCTGCATATTTCCTCTATTTGTCCTAGGTTGCCACCAAATTCTCTCTAATGCGAACCACCTGTTGCTCCATCTCTTGAAGCATCTCTGGTCCTAGAAGGACTCTATCCTCAAGATGATCCCAACTCAATGGGGTCCGACAAGGACAACCATACAATGCCTGAAAAGGAGGCATGCCAATAGAAATGTGGTAACTATTGTATGTAAACTCCATGAAATATAGGAAATCCTCCCAATTAGACTATTGATCCATAACATACAACTGAAGCATATCCTTGAGGATAAGATTAACTTTCTCACTCTGCCCATCAATATCTAGATGATAAGTTGAACTAAATTTCAATTGAGTTCCAAACACATGCAACAAGAATGTCCAAAGAGCTAAAGTGAACACTGGATCTCTATCTGGGATAATCCTACAAGGAGTACTGTGCAACCTGACTATATCCTCGATGAATATTATAGCTACTAATGAACCATTGTATGAGGATTGAGTAGGAGAAATGTGTGCTACCTTAGTCAACCTGTCCACGGTGACCATGATGGTGTCATGCCGATGGGAAGACATACGAAAACCAACAATAAAATCCAATGAAATGATGTCCCACTTCCATTCAGGAACAAGATGTGGTTGCAAAAGACCTACAAGATGCTGATATGTTCTACCTTCACTCTCTAACACTCCAAACATCTAGACATAAAATCAACAATATCCATCTTCATTTTGGACCAAAATTACAACTATCGAAAGTCTATGTGCATTTTTTGACACCCAAATGAGCAGAATAGGGTGCCCGATGTGCCTCTGATATGATCAAATAATGAAGATCTCCTGAGGAAGGAACATAAATGTGACCCAAGTGCCAAAAAAGGCCATTTGACTCAAGGGAATAACTTGAAAATCTTCCCTCTAAAGCTCTACCAAACTCTACCTTTGACCTCACCTCCTGATACCAACTTGTAAGAGAAGGGGACCAACCACTGCAAGGCCCCAGGTCATGAAAGGCTAGGAGTGGAAATGATGCCCTAACTTACCTCAGTCTATAGGATGGTTAGGATGGAAGGGATGAGAATGATGAGCATTATGTATCCTTCAATCACTTTGCAATCCCAAGAGCTAAAGGGAGACTAGACGAGTCACTTTCCAAAATCAACTATGTGTCTTAGGTAGCTCTTTTTCCGAGGATAGAAGTAAGGTTCTAGGATGACAGTGCATCACACTAGTGTCTCGCAAGTGTGCTGGTGTCCTTATGGCTAGAAAACTAGAGAGATGAGGTTTAAGCTATAAGGAAGGACTAGCAACCTAGTTTAAGAGTTTATAGAATGACAAAATAAGATCAAGAAGTATGAAACATATAGATGAACGTGATAAAGGAATTATATTACTGCAAGGGTGACGAAGACGATTTCGCACAACAATCTTCTCGCTAAATTTCTTCGAGATCTCTCCACCTGCACATATAAAAAGGGGGAAGTGTTGAGGCTATTTCGGGGCTTGCCTTAGTAAAACCCCTATTTTGGTGTTTCCACCTCGAGGGATAGCCAAGTTTACAATGATAGAAATAGAGATAAAGAAAGAATATAAGCTACATAAACAAAAGACACTACAATACAGTACGTTCTTAATCAACCAAAGATGATAGAGGAGATGAGATGATCTTACCAGCTCTATCCAAAGTGCTTAAGGCTTGTGGAGGAGAAAATGAGAGCAACTCAAGCCTCTATTGTAATGGTGTTTGTCCTACACTCGAACTATCAGAGTGATAGAGTAGTGGATTTTTGCAACAGAGTGAAAAGTTCTGCTACAATGCTTGTGGATGGATGCTCAAAGCATGGAGAGATTGTGCAAGCTTGTGAAAAAGATCAACAAACTTGAAAATAGAAAAAGAGATGAAGAATATGAAGGAGAGGATGAAAAATGGCCATATTCGAGTCGACCAGCTAAAGAGGGACGTTACTCTTTGACTTCTAGCAAAAAATGTAATGCCTCTATCATCTCCAGCCGTAGGAATCTGCCAAGGATGTAGGCGAACCGAGCAGATGTCTACACATCGCGCGGGTGTCCCCAACAGAAATGATCCCACCGACACATAAAATAGGTGCCAAGTGTGATGTGGTCAGTGGGCTTAAGTGGAATTAAGCCTCCGCCTTAGGTTTTGTAAAGTATAAGGGGGTAAAAATGGAATTTGCGTTAGGGGTGCAAATTCACGCTCATACATTTTTCCCCCACTTTAGTGAGCATGATTACTAATGAGTGCTTCGATAAACTAGAGTAGTAAGAAGAAACAAGGTAAAAAATGTATACCTGAACCGATGAGGAAGTAGAGCACGGTTTGACAAACTCAGAAGTGCAGGAAAGGACTTCATAGTTCCACAAAATTATGAAGTTGAAGTATGAAAGTGCCTCACAGGCTCACAATCCTACAAGGGAGGTATCCTTCAAGAACTCTCACATGAAGGAAACTAAGAAGAGCACCTTATAGACCCGCAGACCTGCAAGGAAGGTATCTCCCAAGAACTCTCACATGAAGGAAACCAAGAAAGTTCCTTACAGACCCACAAACCTGCAAGGAAGGTATCCTCCAAGAAATTTCACATGAAGGAAACCAAGAAAAGCACCTTACAGATCTGCAAATCCACAAGGAAGGTATCCCCTAAGAAATCTCACATGGACAAGACCAGGAAAAGTTACCTTATAGGCCCGCAGACTTGCAAGGAAGGTATCCTCCAAGAACTCTCACATGAAGGAAACCAAGAAAGTGCCTTATAGACCCACAAACCTGCAAGGAAGTTATCCTCCAAGAACTCTCACATGAAGGAGACCAAGAAAGCACCTTACAAACCCATAGACCTACAAGGAAGGTATCCTCCAAGAACTCTCACATGAAGGAGACCAAGAAACTGCCCTATAGACCTGCATACCTGCAAGGAAGGTATCCTCCAAGAACTCTCACATGAAGGAGACAAAGAAAGCACCTTAAATACTCGTAGACCTGCAAGGAAGGTATCCTCCAATAACTCTCACCTGAAGGAGACCGAGAAAAGGAGACTCCATAGAGTCCAAGAGGGCAACATGTTTACCCACAGGTAGAACACATCGAGAATCGACTGTTTAGGCTAGTGAATGGATAGTTGCACAAACCATCACTAAGTTGTAGGAATTTCAAAAGGGTCCCTCAAGAACCCTTGAAAAAGAAGGAGGGTCCACTCAAGGGACGAACTATTTGAAAAGTGAAGTCTAGTTAGTCTGCCCCCAAGATAGATGTAAAGATGTCAGGATGGTCTAGTCGGGCTACCCCCAAACTACACGCCAAGATGTGAAGTCGGTCTAGTCGGGCTGCCCCAAAGCTATATGCCATATAACTTATTAAGATTTTTTGAAGGGGTCCCTTGGGAATCCGACGTGAAAAAGAGGGGTCCACTCAAAGGACACACTATTCAAAAGCTACCATCTTCCTTCTTGAATCGATTCATCACCAAGGAATCCTTTTGAAAGATGTTCACTTCATCAAGGAATTTTAAATGAAGGAGATGTGCTCACGTGAGGGGAAGACTAAGACCATTCCCAATTTGGAGGAGGGTTTCCAAGTCCTTTCTTTACAAAACCATGATGAAGGAAACATGCTCCACTAGGGTTTCAAGTTGAGAATACAATTATAACAAGGAAGTGTATGAAGGATCTTCGAGAAAAGATTCATTTGGCAACGAATGCATTTTCTAAAGACCAAGTGATGTAGAAGAGGCGTTGTCACACATGAAAGGGACAACTCAAGCAAAGAAGAGAGAAAGATAAAGAGAAAGGAAAGCAAGAGATAACACAAACAAAGAGAACAGGGGGATCTGGTTTCGTAGGGTTAGATCTGCCTTTTTTCATATATATTAGGTAACCGTGGAAAAAGGAGAAAGATCATCAATCCCCAACTGGGTTAAGAAGAATGCACAAAACATAAAGTAAAAAACTAAAAAATTCGGTCAACATGGAAGGAGGCCTAAATTCTCTCGATGCTTTGCATTATCCCCAATTTATCGAAAATGAAAAACAAACATGGAAGAATAGAGATACATATAGAAGAAGGTTTACAACACAAAAACCATGCCTGTATCCGAGCATCAACAGGGTGATGAGGGTTGTCTAATCTAAATATTAAGAAATGGGTCTCCCCCTAACATTGGTCAACCAACAGGTCGTCAGCTTCCCACTCTAGATCATCATAGGGGGAAGGATGATGAGCCTATAATGGTGTAATGTTAAGGGGATGAGCATCCGATCATCTTGCACAAGGGCCAAAGCAGAGGGACCTATGGGGTCTCTGTTGCTCAAATCTTATGGGTCTAAGGTCAACGACTTTGTGAAGATCGCTGACAAGGTCAAAACTTCATCCACCAAGTTAAACATACACTTAATGGGAATGCCATGCTTCATGTCGGTGGACGAAGGAGTTTTCACTCGAGGTTTGTTTCTAGGCTCTCCGAGAGACTCGAGAGCGATGAAAAACTCGAGGGAGGTTAGGATTGGTTCTGTTACTAAGACAGAACAAGTAAACTTGGGGCCACCTTTCAGAGAAGGTGGATTCTTCTTACTTCCTCCATTGCTAGAGGGACCATGTTCTACCTTCTTCTTCATCGGAGGAGGTGAACTACCCATAGACAAAACAAGGAGAGTCGAGGGAGAAGAGGAAAGAACCGTAGTGGATACAACCAAAGTGTTCACCATATCCATGGGATTTGGGAAAGGCAAGATGTCCGAGACGAAAGTCAACAAGGGTGGCTCCACCGAAGGAGTAATGAACACCTACACCTTTCCAGGCACATGTGTGCTCACTGCGGGAGCCAGAAGAGATTCAGAGATGGAAGGAAGGAAAGAGGGGGATGTAGTAGGAGGTGCAATCTTCCCCTCCTCCTTCTTCTGTAAAGAGGTTTTCTCAGCTAGGAGAGCCTTTCTCCGATGCTTATGATCATGTGCAAGGTGGTTCCTATGACTCTTCGAGCTAGAAGTCAGAGTTTGTGAGGGGACAGAAGGATCTTGCTCAGCCATGGGAGGGTCTTCCACAACCGTTTCCCATGGAAGGATAGACTCTTGAATGGGAGAAGAAGGGGCAGGCTCAAAAATGGTAGGAGGAGTTGAATCTAGCACTTTAGAGGTGGATCCTTTTCTATTTGGGGGAATAGGAAGAGGTCGAGGGGAAAAATCTCTTCACGAGCCTTTTTTTCTACCATACAAATAGTACCAAGGTCCTGGGGACTTGTTAGGGAGGTCTGATATCTTGACCTTTGGTTTTCACCAAGGAAGCATCATTGGACTTAGAAGGTGGACCCTAGGCTTGTTCATCTAGTACTCTTCCCAAGAGAGGGAAGTAGACGAGTCAGCCCGAGCGGGAGTGAGCTTCTCCTTTCCCTTTCAGGAGGAGGAGGCAGTTGATAGCTTGGCTATAGGAAAGGTGAACTTCAGTTGTCCTTTGCCTCCAATCTTATACTTCACATAATTCTTGTAAAGTAGGTCCTTCCTTTATGGGAGTGGACCGACTAGAGTGTGCCAAAAGTGATCCAATGAGTACCCTCCATGAGATACCACAGGATAATATCTAGAGTCATGCACTATGTGCACAAAACCTTCATGGGAAAACTTAAGAAACTTACGAATTACAGAGGCGGTCCCATTCATGGAAGCTAGCTAAGGTATGCCTAGCTTCACCCTAAACAGGTTCATCTTGGGAATAACGTCGAAGACCATGTCTACGTTCCTAAGTCCAACCAAGACAAACAACATTATTGATCCATAAGGTTTAAGAGAGATTTTGTCATGCGTACAGATTATGGATTTTTTTTTTCATATTTCTACCTTTGTAGGAAGTTTAAGAGTAATGTCTCTTTTGTGATGACATTCACTCTACTCGCAGGGTCGACTAAGACCCTTGTCATAATGTTTCCATTGAGGTGAGTAAAGAGGAGAAGGCTTACCATTTGCTGACACATCTTGAAAAGTGATCATTACATCTGGTGAACTGGTTGCAAGGTAGGGAGAGGGAGTAATATTAACCATGTTAACATATGCCTCAGGGTGAGAAATAGAATCTACAGGATCGATAATAATGTTAGCAAAATGTGACGGAAATGGGTCCATGTATATCTATAATTCACTATTAGCTTTCGCCACTGATTTGCTCATGTTTTTCTTACCTCCATCAAGATGGATACTACCATCCCCGATGTAATTTTGTATCTCATGACGCAGGCGCATGCAGCATTCGGTATCATGTCCATTAACTCAATGGTACTGACAATATGTGTTTTCTTCATACCAGCTAGGGTATGGTTCTCTAATTGGTTTAATAGGTGGCAAGGTAAGGATCTTATATTTCACCAACTTCTGCAAGATGGAAGAATAATATTCTGATAGCTTCATAAAATTTTGGTCATGTTTGAGGCCATTGTTATCCATAGTGGCTACAATAGTCTTACCTCTTCCCGAGATCGATACAATAGATCTTCCTTCAGAATGGGAGCACGAGGGAGGACCCTCGAACTGCACTACCATCTATTGGTACTCCCATAAAGCCACACACAAGTATGCAAAATAAGGATACTTCATGAGGGAAAACTTCCCTTTCCAAAGCCTTTGTAAGCTCCCTATGAAGACATTTTGTACATCAGAATCGGGTAACGAATACGAGATCTATGAGAAGAGTGCTTGATATCATGCTATAAAGTCTCTAATATTTTTATTGTCCCCTTGTTTGCATCTAACAAGGTCTGAGAAGGTCATCTTTGGTCCGATATTGGCTTGGAACTTTCAAAGGAACTAGTTCACAAGCTGATCAAATGTGAAGATGGAATTATTGGGCAAAGAACAGTACTAATCCAGTGTTATATCTTTGAGGGATTGGGGAAATAGTTTGGCCATCAACGCATCGTGATGGAAAAATTTTGTGGATAAGGTGTTGAAGGACACATGTGTTTCTGGGTTCCCTTTACCACTGTATTTCTTGGGAATCTCCATCTCTTGCGGGAAAGGAGCATTTAGAATTGCAACCGACAATGGGCTATGTTGAAAGAAGGGCTGTAAGATAGGTGTGGCCGAGGCCTGGGAAAGGTTCGCCAGCTGGTTCTGCATCTTCCCCATATTTTGGAGAAGGGTATTCAAAATAGGGTCATTAGAAGACATAGGACCACTAGAACCACTGCCAGAGCCACCACCGTGACCACCACTAGAACCACCACCTATGCTACCACCACTAGTGTGACCTCTATCATGACTACTGCCAGAGCCACCACCGGTGCTGCCACCACTAGTGTGACTTTTTTCAAAGGCACCACCATGACTTCCACCGGAACCGCCTTCACCAATGCCACCCTCGCTTCCAAAGTTTCCACCACCGAAGCCTCCACCTATCATCCCACCAAATCCTCCACCACCAGAGGTGGAAAAAGGGGTGAAGTGGAAACCCAAAGGGTTTCTATTTGCTTTGATAGTTTCAAAACTTTCAAAAGTAGTGGGTAAAATGATCGAAAGGACCACGTCAACCATATATACAGATGTAGGAGGCATCGACATCTCTAGCTACCTCTCACATTCCTCAAAGAGGCCACCTCATATCATGCGACTATGGCTTGAGGGGTCACATGCTTTTTCCAAACCAATGAGACTAGCTAAGAGCTCCACACCTATTTTGTCCTTTTCCACCATGTATCTTATTTCACCGATTACTTTAGCATCCCTAGCCATCTTCGGGTTTCCTTCCAGGTGATTTTCTGATGCACCTAACCCTTTATCGAGACTAACAACGTATTCGAAAGGGATACAAACAACCTTATTCTTGTCTATGGATGAAGAGGTTGGTGACATAGGAGGGGTAGGGATGCGATTAGTTTCATCAAGAAACCTATATTCACCTCGTGATACGTGCTCCTGTGCGGATAGACCAATTGCAAAACCAAAGAAAAGGCCATTAGTGAAGCTAGAGGAGACCTTCATCTTGTCCATCGGAAGGTGTCACAAACTTCTAACAATATTCCCAGAGGTCATAGACTAGGTCGTGAAGCTCATAAAATTTCACAGCACACTAGGGTACAACAACCAAGAGGTGTACGGGGAAAAGTTTAGGACACCAACAAATGGGTAGATCTTGGTTCATGTTGGGTTCACCAAAAATGTAAGAGAGAGGGACCAACCACTGCAAGGCCCTAGGTCACAAAAGGCCAAGAGCGGAAAGGCTACCCTAACTTACCTCAGTCTAAAGGATGGTTAGGATGGAAGGGATGAGAATGATGAGGATTATGTATCCTTCGATCACTCTGCAATCCCGAGAGTTGAAGGGGGACTAGATGAGTCACTTTCCAAAGTCAACTCTGCATCTCAGGCAGCTCTCTATCTGAGGACAGAGGCGTGGTTCTAGGAAAAAAGTGCAACACATTGGCATCTCATAGGTGTGTTGTTGTCTATACAGACATAAAACTAGAGAGATGAGGTTTAAGCTCTAAGGAAGGACTAGCAACCTAGTTTAAGAGTTTCTAGAATGACATAATAAGATCAAGAAGTATGAAACATATAGATGAACATGATAAAGGAAGTATATTACCACAAGTGTGACAAAGATGATTTCACACAACAATCTTCTTTCCAGCTTGCTTTGAGATCTCTCCACCTACACACAAAAAAAGGTGAAATTATTGGGGTTCTTTAGGGGCCTACCTCAGTCAGACCCTCATTTTGGTTTTTCCACCTCCACAGACAACCAAGTTTGCAACGATAGAAATAGAGATAAAGAAAGAATACAAGCTACATAAAAAAAACACTAAAATACACTACATGCTTACTCAACCAAAGATGATAGAGGAGATGAGAGGATCTTACCACCTCCATCCAAAGCGCTCAAGGATTGTGGAGGATAAAATGAGAGGAACTCAAGCCTCTAATGTAATGGTGTTTTTCCTGCGCTCACACTATCGGAGTGATTGAGTACTAGATTGCTGAAATAGAGTGAAAAGTGTTGCTACAAAGCTTGTGGTTTGATGCTCAAAGCATGGAGGGATTTTGCCAGCGTGTGAAGAAGATCAACCAACTTAAAAATGGAAGAAGAGATGAAGAATATGAAGGAGAGGATGAAAAATGGTCATGTTTGGGTTAGCCAGCCAAAGAGGGACATTACTCTTTGACTTCCAATAAAAAATGTAATGCCTCTGAAGTGTCTAGCCGTAGGAATCTACTAGGGACATAAGTGCGTCGCACGAACATCTGCACGTCACGTGGGTCTCCTTGATAGAAACGCTCCCACCAACACACAAAATGGGTGCCAAGTGTGATGTGGACAGTGGGCTTAAGTGGAATTAAGCCTCTACCTTAGGTTTTCTAAAGTACAAGGGGTTAAAAATGGAATTTGTGTTAGGGGTGCAAATTCAGGCTCATACACAACTATTCGAAGGAAGTGCTGAAAGGATCCAACTCCTCAAATCCACTCCAAGAGTCACTACAGAGAGCTTGTGTCTCCACCAACTAAGAGTATCTACCATCACATTCTCCTTTCCTTGAATTAATTTCACCTAAAAATCATACTCACACAAGAAATCCATCCATCATCTTTTCCTCACATTTAGATTAGGCTGCGTGAAAATATACTACAAACTATGGTGATCACTGTGCAAGTCAAATTGATTTCCCAACAAAAAGTGCCTCCATCTTGTCAAAGCATGAACTACAATGGCTAACTCCAGATCTTGTGTGGGATAATTCATCTCGTGATCCCTGAGTTTTCAAGACTCATAGGAAATCATGCGACCATCCTACAACACAACTCCTCAACCCTCCAAAGATGCATTTTTACAAACCATAGAATCCCTAGTAGGATCAAGAACTGCCAAGATAGGTGCACTGGTCAATCTCTCCTTAAGGTCCTGAAAAGTTTCCTGACCCTACTTTAACTAAATAAAATTATTCCCTTTTCTTTGTAGAGAAGTGATGGGGTGGGCTATACTCGAAAAACCTTGTAGAAACCGTCGATAATAACCTACCAACCACATAAAACTGTAAACTTCAGCAACATTAGTGGGTGCAAGCCAATCAATAATATCTTGGATCTTTAGAGGATCCATGGAAATATCCTCACCAGAAATAACATGATCTAAATATTTCACCTCTGTCTGGAAGAACTCACTTTTTTCCATATTTTCATAGAAATGGTTCTCCCTCAGACAATGTAACACTTGCCTCAAGTGCTCTTCATGCTCCTCTATGGTCATTGAATAGATCAAAATTTCATCCATAAATACCAAGACAAATCTATCAAGATAAGTACAAAAAAAACCATTCATAAAACTCATGAATATAGACGGTGCATTCATCAACTCGAACGACATAACAATGAACTCATAATTCCTATAAAAAGTCTAAAATACAGTCTTATGGATGTCCACCTCAAACATGCGCAACTGATGATATCCTGACTTAAGATCAATTTTTGAAAATACCCTAGCTCCCTTGATCTGATAAAAATGATCATCAATCCTCGGTAAGGGGTATTTGTTCCTCATCATCACCTTATTCAACTATTGATAATCAATGCATAATTGAAGGGATCCGTCCTTCTTCTTCATAAAACTAACTGGTGCCCCTAAGGAGAGACACTAGGATGAATAAACCCCTTTGCCAAAAACTCCTCAAGCTACAATAAGAGCTGCTTAAGCTCTTGAGTGGTCATCCGATATGGAGCTCGTCAAATAGGCTCAGCTCTAGGTATAAGATCTATTTTCAAATCGATGTCACAGTTAGGTGGCATCCCTAGAATCTCACTATGAAATACATCTACATACTTTCTAAGAATAGGATGACTATCAAGAGAAACCTCTTGGATCTCCCCTAACTCCAGATTATTAATTGACTTCGCAAAAAAATGACATTGTTGATGCATACACCTCCTCAGTTGCATAGCAAAGATCATATGCAAGGAAATAGACCTGTAAACTCCAACTACCTCCATCTCAGTGTCAGAATCATCTACACACTGCACTGACTTATGCCAATAATCTATCACTGCTTGATGAGCATCTAACCAATATATGCCCAAAAGAATATGATAAGACCCAAGTGGTATAATATGAAGGTCTATTGTGGTGCAAAGAGAACTAATCCTCAAACCACAACCATGAACAATAAACTCAACTGTGACCTTAGCATCATAGGCCAATTCAACTTGCCACCTATCATCCTTCTTCGCTACCACCAGTCTAGATTGTGCCACTATGGAATTAGAAATAAAAGAATCTGAAGCACTAGAGTCAAAGATAATAGAGACTCTACTACCCTATAATACACCTATAGTCTCAACCATTGTACCCTGATGCTCGGCTTGGTGGTTATCAACCACTGCAAAAACCCTGTGTGATTTTCCTACATCCCCTACTATTAGCTCTGAAGCTGTCAGCCTCTGACTAAATCCAATTGTGCCATTCTGAGGACACTATGTAGCAATCTGACCCTGTTGAATGCAAGAGAAACACCTTGTACTTCTACCAAAAACTCTACCACCTGGGGGTGCACTATACTACTAAAAACTATCTCTACTAGCTATAGACTATAAACTCTGAGTTGGTTTGTAAAAATGATAACACTTGTTTTGCCTTGAATTCTTGTCTTTCCTAGTTTGAAACCACTTACCAACATGTTGAGTTTGAAAATTATTATGTTTTGACTGAGAGTATTGTTGTTTCTGCTGATGACCACCCTTAGCGAATGTATGGTGGTTCTTAGAGGGGCCTGCACTCTAATTTTGGCCACCCCGAGAACTAAAACCTATTGGAGGTACATTACCAATCTGTACACCTATATGTCCACCTAGTGCTAAGGCCAAATTCTCCTCTACTATATGAACCTTCTCTACAACCACCTCCATATTTTTTGGCTCAAACACACAAACACCCCCTTGATACGGGCATTCAAACCCCTAGTAAAGTGTTGCACCAACATACCCTCATCATCAACTATGCCTGCATACTGCCTATGATCGTAAAATTTCTACTCATACTGCTCAATTGACATCACCATCTACCTTAGATCATGGAACTCATCTGCACGATGTTGTCGACAATGATCGGACAAGAATCGAGCTTTCAATCTCTCTAAAACCATCCCTGATGAGACTAAATCTATATCCAAATGAAGATTTTTCTCCTCCAAATGCCACCATGTGGAAAAAAAACCTCTAAGGTGCATGATAGCACACCTAGACTTGGTGTTTCTACCATATGGATGCATGGAAAACCACCTGTTTAGATCAATTAACCATGTATCTACCTCCAAACCACTACCAATCCCATCAAAAGTAGGAGGATGAGCTATCAAAAGATCTATCATATGTCCAACTCAAATAGCCTCCTACTCAATTACAATCTCTCTCCTCCTGGGAGACCTCTCTCTCTAACCACCAACTATTCACCCTCCTGTCTCAGACCAAGATGGGAAAGAACCTCCTCAAGTAAGTGATGCAACTGTGCACCCTCCAATCCCGACTGACCCAGATTCTGATCTCCACCTCCCTAATTATTATGGGAACTCTATTGTTATTCACGATCAAACTCATGGGAACTCTGAGGAGGGGAGTCCTAGTGTTTATCCCCATGGCCACCACCATGATCTCTACCATGTCCCCGACCTCGACCCCTACCTCTAGGTATGATCCTACACATACACCACCAAGGACAAGTTTAGGGAGTTAGACAAGGTCAACAAGAGAAAACATAAACTTTAGAATTCTATATAACTAAGACAACCTAATGGGATCTTATATATACCCAATGTACCTAGTGTTAGAACTTTGGCTTTGATACCATGTGTAACACCCCGCCACAGAACCCTAGAGGACAACACACTACAACACATAAAAAAGGAAGAATTATTTTATTTTTTTAAGTGCAATATTCTAAGGATTGAAGAATTTACAATAACTTGCATTCTAAACCTAGATCCTCTAAGGTTCCATGACTAGGCTAATAGAATCCCATTAATCCAACTAACAAGACATAATTCATCATGTTAAATCCAACTATCAATATCAATTTTATTTAATCTATCTCATTTAAAAGATCAACCAATATCAATCATTCTTATCATGACATCTATATAGCAATATCAAAGACCATTTAATTAACTAACATATGCAATATTTATCATTTACATTATCCATTACAAGAGTATAATATTTAATTAGAAGATCAAATAACAAGCATGAAAAATGTATCTAAACATACATAAGGTTAAGCTATGCCAACTAATTTAGAACATTGGGGCGTCCACCAAGGATCTACACCCAAGAACTTGAAACTTCCACAAGAATGCAATCCAATATCTTGAAATGCACTAAGCTGTCTTTGATGCACTAGGAAGTTCCTCAAGATATGATATCATGGAAGTGAATCCTCAAGATACTTAAACCTTGGAAGTCACTCCTCAATATATCAAATCTTGGGTACCTGTTGTTCCAAATCGATGTCCTCAAATATTCAATGGCTTCAATACTCATCGAAAGCAAGGCATACATATCCAAATAAAAATTTCAGAAGAAACATCATTAACCATAACATGTCATCAATAGATACCATTCAAAATCAATTTCATAAACTAATATAAATAAGGTACATCATTAACTTTACTAATTATAAGAGAAAGTTCAACAATGAAATGCAACATTACATCATTACATTGCTACATCAAGAACAACAATGTATCCTCAAACATAGGTGGGGAGAGTACATTAGAAGTATAATACATGATACAATAGAGTTATGGTACAATAAAAGTATATAAAATATAATCCACATGAAATAGAACAAGTGTAGAATTCTTCATATCCAGGAGTAGTCACCATGAACACAAACAAATTGAGCGAACCCAATAGAGTACAAGGCACATTCCACCCAACCATGTGGAACCCTAAGGTCCACCCCCCATGCTAGGAGATAGCAATAAGGTCCCACCACAACACAGTCAAGGGATAAAAGATGACACAAAGGCCAATATGGCTTTGATGTACAAGTAAAGTACAACCTCACATGACAATAACACCACTTCCATAGACACAAACAACAAAGGCAGATAAAAGGCAAGGGAGTACTAGGTTGTCATAATAGTAGTGTCATCAAATAGTTTGCTATGGGTTACCCTCGTAGATCTTCCTAGGCCCTAGCCCCTATCCTAGGTTACCTTGGTAGCATCTACCAATCTCTGGGCCCCATACAAACCTATGCGAAACTAGCATGCCTCTCCTAAGGAAAAGGTAGTTGGTTTTTCCATTCCATTCCTTCTCATCTCATCTCAAGCCTAAATGAGCACTTGAGCCATGAGTGAGACAATCACTTATCTTGATTAGTGTGAATACTAGCCAACCCCCCTAACTCATTTTAGGTTATCACTTAATTACAAAAATATTACATGGGTTACCTTGGCACCACTTTGTGTGCTAGCCCCCATTGAGAGCCACTACCCTACTAGCAACTAGGAGACCCAATGAAAATAAAAGGGAAAATCCTACTTGCATAAGCACAAAACCTCATACACATACACAACAAGGTGAGGCATAAACCATCCCACATAGAAGAATCAACCACAGTGGAGAATATAGCATGCAATAATGATGACCCTTGTATATTCATTCAATACTTAACAAACATCTCAAAGGATTATCAAAGAATTCCATCAAGAAGAAAATTCCCCCCTAGCCTCTAGAAGACTCCTAATATTCACCTCACAAGATTAATTAAACATTTGAAGAAAACCCATAATCATTTCCAAATCAATAATCATTCACTTGCTTCATATGAACAAATCAAAACAATAACGGAACATGGGAATTATACTGGGTTTACAAAGCAATCCTTTCATGTTTACTAATTAATCATCTAAATCAAAGACAATCTCTTTTCATATCCGCTATCTATATTCAACTAAAAGATGTTAAGGGACATCGTGCCAGTTAAGTATTTACCCTAATCTAAATTTATGAATAGGAATTCAAATCATCTAATTTATTGCCTAATAGAAGAGCGGTGTTGGGGAGAATGAGAATTCAGCCTAAAAAGGCCCAACAAAGATTCTATGATCACAAAAAATGTAACAAAGATTTAATAACCTCACTTTTGAATGTGTAAAGGATAGATACATTCAGCTCATTGACAGAAACTAAATGGTGTTGGGAATCACCATGCATTGGAAAACAAGAAATTAGGATTATAATGTCTCTCAGTGATACAAAATCTTCATTGAAATTCTAACTTCCAGCGACTACTACAGAATGGAATATTGTTGAATATCAGTTGTAATACACCATTGTCATAGAACTTTCGAAGTTGAGAGAGAGAATGGAAAAATATTTGAAAGAAAGCCTAAAGCAGAGTTCAATGTTCAAAGAAATAATTAAAAGGAAACTATTTGAAGCCAACAAGGATGATGGAGATATACAATGGCTCAAAACAGAGGTTCACTACAACAAGGCATAAACTAGGTGCTCCAAATACAGATTGGGTTACCAACAAAAAATAACTTCAAGAACAATTAAATATCTAGGAAATAATTGAATATAAAATTTACAATATACATACAAATAATATGAAGAGAGAACCCAAGAGATTTTCAAAAGTTTCATTTACTACCAATTTCAGTTCAATATTGAGTAGAGGTAAAAGTCAATAACATTGAACCTAGTTTCTCCCACTTTCTTGAGTAATAATTTGATGTAGAGATCACACTCCCAACTTGCTACTACAACCCAACTTCAACACCCTTTAGAATTTCCACAACACTGAAAAAACCTCCAATTCCAAAGCTTCCCAAAATATGAAAACAAACTTCCAAGAACTAGAGAAAAACTCCAAGAACAAGAAAACCCGTGTAAACAGAATGCCATATTAGTTTTTCAAGAAAAAAAAAAAAAATCCCCTTTCTTTTAGCAATATAAAAAATTTATTTACTAATTCTCCCATATGTTGAGGTATCCACTACTTTAATTTTAATTATTTTATTTAATTTTCCTCACTACCATCAACTTCCTCTAATTATTATTTTATAATTCAACCTTACTTTAATATTTACATTGTTGGAACTGTAAAATTTTGAAAAACTCTCATTGGTCATTCATGCTCATTAGTTTCCCAAAGAGTCCTAAATTTTTCTTCACATAACGTACTCACCAAGGTCCGGGTCAATTTTTCATCATATGGTCACATAAAATTTATCTAACCCTGAATATTTGATATATGAAATGTAGGTCTCACCAATACTAATGCACATCTCTTTTAGTATATCGGCAATAAATCAGTTGTGTCATGTCGATGAGGACATATGTCAGGAGTACACGGGTTCACAGTTTGTATCGGCAAGACAATGGCTATCGACATGACGATGTGACATCATATTGAGCTCATATTCATCTCACCGGTCAGAGCACAAGAACATGTATCGGCCAGACTAGAGTCATTGGAGTGAGGTTCCAAAAGACAGTTCAAGACCTTCACCGGTATTTCCGATAAAGCAAAGGAGGAATCAGTTGATGAGACAATGATGTCGGGAAGAGTTTGAGGAGTCTTTCCAACCTTCCATAGTATACCGACAGGATCAGACGTGACAATATTCCTAAAGAAAATAATTTTTAGGGGAACGATGTTCATGGTCCTGCTGAATAAAGAAATACATCCGTGAGATAAACCTCAACGGAGAGATATAGAAAGGTCACGATGACTATAGCTCCATTGGTAGGATAACCATTATGTCTCAGCAACGTGGATCAACTAAAGGAACATCTCAGTGAGAGACATACCTTCAGAATAGAACAAAGGATTGTTTGATCAATCCGATAAGTCATGGCGATAGGCTTACTTTGGTAGGAGTTGTGGCGACATAAAAACTAAAAAGAAAAATGTCAGCGAGACTAGAGGTGTTGGGGGAACTACAGGATGTCCCAGAAGGTGTATAAACATTGGTAAATATTTTAATGGGCCAATCAGACACAATTGGGGGGACTGGTATTGTTTAGAGAACGCCACCATGATTAGGGTTTATGGATTTCAAGATGCCCCATTTATCTTGCCTAGAATAGTTCCAGACCAGATTGCCTACTTAGAAATTGTTAGGCAAATGGATTTCTCCAATGTCATGAATTTAAGGTCTTTTGGAAAATAGGCTTTTATGCCCAGTACACTATGCTTTGGTGATTTTACAATGTTAGCAAAGGAAGGATACAATCTGATTCTTGATAAGTTGTTACAGTATAACATGAGAAGAAGACCATTGAGGAAATTTTTTGATCCAGAGGGGTATATTCATTCTGCTAAACAGAAGATAAACTTTGGAGGGTATCACCATGTGCCCTTCGAATTTGATGATATGATAAAAAACTTGGAAGCAGAAGAGATAGAGATGGTGATTGAATGGCATAATCAGGAGTTTCTAGATATAGAACTATTGTCCTCTAGTGAAAAATCATCAAAGGCTAATGTGTCACAGGGTCCACCTGGTAAGGTATCAAGGACAAGAACTCAGGATGACACCTATTCTGCTAGAGAATCAAATGTTGAGGAAAGTGTGGATACATATGCAAGACATGAGGAATACAAATCTTTTATAGAAGATGATGATTTTGTAAAAACTTCATAGTTTAAAATATTTTTATGCAAGCAAAGGGGATGGGAAATAAGAGAACTGGTTGACAATGTCACACCAAGAAATGAACACTTTTTGAAAAGTTTGAGAGATGGTGTAGAGAAAGAGATGACAAGTATGATCCCTGAGAAAGGGAGAGAAATGTTGGAAAAGGTTGGTGTCATGATTTTCCTAGGATTAGACCTCAATTCTGCATTGGTCTTCGACAGTTTCATGAAGGACAACAATACTACACACAAGCTCAGCATAGAAAAGGTGACAAAAGTTTATACAGGATCAAAATAAAATCCTGATGGAGATACATTGATGATTTGGGCCTTATATCCACCTCACAAGAGGTCAGTTGTCATTGATACTGAGAAAGCATTTGGACATGTCATGACTTTAAAGGCTAGGGAGGTTGATCCAGTTGCAACAACAAAAATTGGGATTAATGTAGCGAAATTGAAAAAAGCCCAAATACAGGCATTGATCAAAGAAAATGAGATGTACAAAACAAATAATGAAAGAATGTTGAGAGAAAATGAGCGTTTGAAAGATTTAGTAGGTGTTACAATAGGGCCAACTAAACTGTTCACCCAAGGGGAAAGTTCGCAAACAAAAGATCATTGGGAGGGGTCGAGCGCATATTCTCAAGGGAAATATCACACTTACAACAATAATCAAAAGGAGGCAAGCCAATTTAGCCACTTGGTTAAATAAAATTTGGGAAAAAACCTCACAGTACTTTGATGCAATAAAAGAACATAAAAGGGTGGATGGTAGAATCCAAGAGAAACTCGAGGAAATAAAACAACGGGGTACTCCTGACAATGCAGAAATTGAGGATGCTAATCATGTTATGGATAAGCACAGAGGATTCTTTGAAGAGTTACAAGAGGATCACAAGGTTTGATAGAAGCCACCGAAAATGGATTGACTATGTTCCTTGATGATGGAGGAAAATTAAAAGAAATGGCTACATGGAAGAATGAAAGTGAATTACTACTCTAGGAGATTTTAAAGACAACCATTGCAAAAGATGCAACATTGGATGAAGCATGCAAGCATAATGAAAGGATGGTGATGATGGTGATCATGATCCACAATGCATTAGGAGATGCAGATACACATGAGCGTTGAGACTACACTGATCACATGTCGAGAGTTCATTTATGGCTTAACAAAGCTTAGTTAATTTTAATCTTGTTAGTGTTTCATGCTTAAGACATTTATGAAAGGATGCATCTTTTTCAGGTGGTTGATATATATAAATATCCGCTTTTGTAACAGAGAAGGGGGGAAATTTTTAGAATACGGATAGATTGCGGAAAGCATAATATTTTCATAATGTTTTCATTCAAGAAGACTATGTTGCATATATAAATTTTGAGGAAGATAATGACATAATTTTGACTTGGTGGCTTCAATCTGGTATCAGTTGTTTGTTGGATTTCTGCAATTATTTGATTGTCTCCAATCTAAAGTTTCTTGTCTATTTAAATTGAAATATCAAGTGTATGTTTAATTTATCAGTACACATTTGTTGTATCTATGTGATTCGATTAATTGGGTTCTTTAAAGAAGAATTAAATTCCTTTCAGTCGATCACAATAATCTGGGAATATTATTTGGATTATTAAGAAGAATCAAATAGTTAGGATTTATATTCCACCTCAAGTAGGGTCTATCAATCACATTCTTGCATGTTTATACCAGTTATAAACTCATATGTGTATGCCAAACAATTATAGAACTTTCTAGATAGGAACCACTCATCTAAGACTTTCATTTGACTCTATTTTACCCAACAAGGCACTGGTCTTCCATATTTCATTATTTAATTTTATTCATTTCATTTAACATCCATTAACTTAACATATCAGGCTTCACCTTGATATTGCATATACAATTTATACCAAATTTAAATCATATCTAATATTGCTTATTCTATTTATACCAAATTTAGATCATATTTTCTCCACTGTCAAATTGCCATTGTGGATAGTTTAGTTAAGGAGGAAGCGTAGTTCAAAATCTGCAGCATTCATATAGGCACACCCACCTAGGTTTAGCAGAGCCTTAAGTGTAGAAGGTTCAACTATACTGGTTGGCCTTGTTAGTTGGTCAATAGCATTGTGAGAGCTTGGGAACCTCTCGTGGTTCAAACCTGCATTTTTGAGACCTAACATACACAAAGTAAATCAGCTTATTAAAATATTTAATTTATTAATTTAATCTTTCATATAGTTTTGTTTGCACAATACAACAATTTAATATATTTATTCTTTACATTTCTTTAAATCAAATAAGACATTATTAATATTTATTTAATCAATACCTCAATTATATAAAAGTTTTTTATTTTTAATTATCACGTCTTTTAATTTCAATAATATTTTATTTTAATATAATAATCAAACAAAATCACTAATAAAGTACATTACTCAAATCAACAAAACACCAAGCAATACCTGAACTCGAAGTGAAACGAAAGGAAAAACACGACGACACAAATAAACCAACTCGAACTAACCAAATTGACAGGTTATGACAAACAAATACTCATCCTTGTCAAGTATGATGGCTCAACGTAGGGGACTGAATGCTATCTCCAAATCAACGATCTCCATTGGGAATAAGGCACGCTAACACCTAGCGATTCAAGTGGAGTTGATGTCTAGTACTTGCTACTTGCAAAAACCACATAGTTGAGCATGTACATAGACAAACAGTCAAATACACCTTGAAGGAAAAATCACAGCATTGCAGAGCACTCGCAAGCGAGAGATGAGACACTCTTCCCCTTCACCAAAATACATCGACACATAATAATAAAATACTAATAACATGATAAGAACATATAACCAATAATCACATAATTCTCATAGCAATAATAACCCACTCTATCAATTAAATTGATCTACTAATTATGGTTTAAGCATAAACATCAGTGATAAAAGTGTCATCAAGTATAATCATAACTATGCATCAAAGTATCATAATATCCAAGTACAAGCAAGTCACTATCAGAAATAAAAAGCAAACTAAGGGGCACTACAATTCATACTTGATATTACCTTCCCCTTCTATAACTAAGTGGTTCAGCTTATTTCTTTAAAGTCTATGATATTTAGAATTAGATATTTATCATTCTAATGTTATTATCTCAAGAATAATATGACAATATTGAACTCAAAATAATAATTTAAGAACGTATCTATTATCATAATTATATTTTTAATTCTGATTTAATTATTATTTACTTAATAATTTATTTATTCACATAAATCAACTCATAAAAATATCAAAATTACTGTATATAGAAAGGGAGTGAATAATATAATATTATTTCCTTTCTTTACACAAACTAAATACCTTATCACACTATGCACCACTTAAGAAGCGATTCCATGACTATATAATATTTACTTATTATATTAATTGTATACTTCTAAGTATTATGATACTGCTATCAGGATTCAACCGTGTAGTTTTTGAGTCAAACTCATTGATCCATGATTCATGAGTAGTGGTTCACAAGAACCCATCTCTCATGATAATGAATTGGCCACTTAGCACTCATTGCATCTAGGTGATTCTCACAAAGGTGAAGCATTGGTCCATCCTGGGAGGTCAACCATCCCAGTATTGCTCCAGCTCAAGCACGCTTAACCACGAAGTTTCCCCCAAGGTTAAGCCCACTTAGCTTGCTACCCCATTTGCAAAACCTTTAGCAAGTGTTGTGCCTTATGAACCATTCATTATAGAGCCCCTTTAGCTCATCAATTGATAAGTAGGAGGTTTCTTCCACAGTGTGTCAAATCATGATATTGCTATCAAGATTCAACCGTGTAGTTTTCGAGTCAAAGCTCAAGTAGTACTGGGATGGGTGACCTCTCGAGACGAACCAATGCTTCACCTCTGTGAGCATCACCTAGATGCAATGAGTGCTAAGTGGACCATTCATTATCATGAGAGATGGGTTCTTGTGAGCCACTACTCATGAATCATGGGTCAATGAGTTTGACTCGAAAACTACACGGTTGAATCCTGATAGCAATAGCATAATTTGACATGCTGTGGAAGAAACCTCCTACTTACTTCTAAGTAATTCTACTATCCCCACTAAGTAGTTTTACTATACTTACTAACACCTATTGATTCCACATATATTAACAAATCAACTATAAAATGATTAAGAAGGAAATCAGCCTTAAAAGGTAATCTAATTTATCATCTAAACATTCCCTTCAATTTCTAAACATAAATAACTCTTTTCTTCTACTTAAATTTCTAATATGTTTATCTACATAACCAAATAATCATAAATCATAAAATTATTCTCTTTTCTATCACTATAATACAAATACATGAATATGTATATATATAAGCATATATTATAACTAAAAAGATATTTGTAAAACATTATAATTCAACTTAAATGTACTAAACATTTATTTACATCCATATACATATATACACATACATATAAACATATTTCTTAGTCTTCTATTTGAAATCATTTTATCGAGTTAATCATTCCTCCTATACACTCTTAATGTTATTCACATGTATCTTACACCACTACATTTTATCAATACTTAAGCAGTAGAATCTACATTGAATAAACTCTTAGTGAAATAAATAATCATTTTATCTCCTTTGTAGAAGATATTCATATATAATTCTTAAGTTCCCTACTTGCAATCGAATCTTAATAAATTTATCAATCATTCTACCAATTCTAAAAGATACACACTTATTTCATAAATCCCTTATATACCATCAACAATTAATGGTTTCAAAAGCCATTCTATCTATTCCTTAATGATATGCACAAAGAAATATTAATGAGAAAAGGATAAAATATAATCTAATCAAGGATCATAACTAACTTTAAACTCCTTATTCTTAAACCAAGAATACATGGGAGTTATATTAGCCACGTATACATGTATGTAACTTCGAATATATGCAAAGTTGGAGAATTGGCTTAACAGATGAAGGTGATAGGTCATTTTTAGATCCAAGGCATTTAATTATTGCTATAGAGATGGGGAAATAAAGACTTATTTACCTATCACTATTTGAGGAAATTAGCTACTATGTCCGATAGATAAAACCTAACACTTGGAATCACTGTTAGAGTTACTTAGAACCTTCCAATATGCTCTGATAGCCACAGTGTGATCCAGGTGGATCTCAAGAACTTAAAAATTGAATTGTTCTAGATGCCCTAATAAATGACACCATGTCGAGGTTCTTGGAAAACTGAACTCAACACAACTTGAACAAGTGAAAAAGGAGTTTATACATTCGAGTTATGGCCAATAAAAGGTTGGTCAAACCAGGGATAGGGGCTAGTTAGAAAGGTGGAAAATTTGACCCACTCAGGATTGGTAGAAACAATGTCAAATTGAAGGGCTCGACGACACGAACCCAATGATGTTCATTTCGTTGAAATATGAGCTCGTACAAAAAATTTATTGCGAGTCAAAGTTTGGTTAAACCTTGCAACCAGACAGGTACTTTTAGGCAAAAAAATAATCATCTCAAAAAAATTTAGAATCAATGTCATGATGAAGATGTCATCGCCATGATCCCGACACTACTCATTTCATCAAAAATGGAGCATGTACACAAAATATATGGTTAGTCAAAGTTTGTAGTTGACTAAGCTGACCAGGGTACCATTGCTGACGTCATCATGTTGATGTGGTAGTTGACTAGATTCTAACATGGCAAGTGCAAGTGATGTGCCAAAAATTTGGACCCCCCTCACTAAATTCAGGTACCACCACTACACCATGCTTTATTTTTGTGAAATAAAGTGGTGGAGGTTTATTTTATTTCACAAAATTCATTTTGTGGGATTCCAAGCGGATTTCGTGGGATCCCAAGCAGATTTGAAAGGATTTAAAGGCAATGGATTAAAACCAAATCTCGTAAAAATTTAAAAATTAACCCCTTTGAAACAATAATGAATAAGCCCGAATGTATAACTAAAATAACCTTTAATGGTTATTAAATAAAAGAAAAAATAATCTAGTGAATAAAAACAAGCACCCAAACCAATATAGCCTGTGAATGAAAAATGATAAGGGCTTAAAAAACAAATTAAAATGGTTTTTAGTGGGGATTGGTTAAATCCTAACCTTAAAGGGGAAATGTCCAAATTTTATGGTTTTAACCATAATGTGCAGATTTTTGTATAAAAGGGGATGAGAATGCAAAGGCATGGCACCTAAGAATCAAGCATTTAGGGTATGCTTTTGATTTGATCATTCAGGATCCAAAGCCCAAGTGAAGGCATCCAAGTGATAGACTTTCGTAGAGTGACTTGAGAGAAGGATTGGGATTTTGAAACTTTGTACAAATGATGTTAGAAGGTTGTGCTTGAAGGAGTGTTGTTCGACATCTAGGTTGAAGAATTCTCTCTTGCAAGGTTGCAGAAGATTACTGCATTTGTGAATCTAGTGTCAGGTAACCAAAGTTTTTTTAACACTTGACTTTATTCTGGAATGGTTATTTCAGTATTGTCTAAATCATCAGTATGATTTTGTAAACTAGGCAAGATACCTCTATATCTAGTTCACATTCATTTATGCTTTAAGAACTAGGACTAATTTTTTGTTATTGTTGGAAGCACTTGTTCAATTTGGATTCAAGATTTGCTTGTAGGGCTTGAAACTTCCTGGCAGTGACAACTTTATCTACACAGTCAGAAGACAAGTTTTTGTAAGTAGTTTGCAGGTTCAACATTAATTGAAATTTGATCATGCTCATTGAGTGGATCCAGAGATGTAGCCTTGAGAGGTGAACACCATAATCAAATATGTCTTGCTCTCTTGGTTTTACTTGGATGTTGATTATTATGGACTAAGTTAAATTGAGTATGTGAAAAGGCGCTAATTAGTGAGCTTAGTAAATTGATGGATTGAGTTTACATATTGGATTTGAACCATTAATTAAATATCTTGGCATAGATTTTGATTCGAAAAATTTAAGTAACTATTTTCAAATCTGATTAAGTGAAGAACTTAGTTGAGTAAGCACACTCGCTAAATTATTTTAGATCATAGTGCGACTAAATACATCTTCAACATTGTTGCAAGAGAAATAATTCTAAGAGATGTGGACCCTTTTTCTTAATTTTAAATAGGACAATGTTCTTATGATGATTATTGGCGATGCTAACAAAAATAATTGAAAAAATAGGGTTACACTAATACATTGTGTATTGAAGCATAACAAAGGATAAATACTATCACTTGTTGTAGTTGCAATGCCTTGGTAGACTGACATGAGAGAAGTGAAAAAACATAAACAACACATGATCTAAACCATTCAGCCTCAAGACTGCATAAGGCATTGAAACTGATAAATTCAACCTTAGCACTATATGAGACATTCGAAATTCGACCTTTGAACCTACCCAAGGCATACAAGTTGAAGGAATTGGCTTGGAAAATGAAAGAAGCATGGCATTTCCAGATTTGAGACTTTTACTTAATGTTGCGAGAGAGAAGAAAAAGAATCATTTATTGGACAAAATAATGAAAGGTTGGAATTCGTAATTTGGTTTATAAAACATAGCGAGTGTGATCTGATTTCCATGCTACACCAAAATCCATATCCAAGATTGTTGCAAGAGAAATTGCTTTGAGAGATGTGCGCCATTTCCATCATCTTAAACAGAGGCCAAGTTCACGTGGAGAATATTGGTGATGCTAAATGAAACAGACTGAAAGATAGGCTCATATTTTTGCAAGTCGACCTCAAGGAAGGGAAACACCATTGGAAATAAGGGTGGTTCAATGCAAAAATATGAGGAAAGAATTTGATGCATGCAGCCACCCAACCATAAAGTATTATGAGAAAAATCAAAAGAAATATATATATAGCCATCGATTTCATGGAATATCAACAACATGCATTCCAACTTGACAATAGCAAGGGTGCACCCATAATGGGTTTGCTAAAACGACAACTAATACAAAACGGAGAAGGAGGTATAATTTATAAGAATGCTATAGAAGATTATCACATTTCAAAGAACATCAACAAAAAATGATCATTTTCAACAAATAAGATAGAAAGAATTCATTCGCAATGTATGGAGAAGTAAAATCAAGAAAAAAATACATAACCAATTTGGATACCAACGTGGTTGGGATGAGACAAAAATAGTGTCGAGATCAACTTCTCTAATAGCCACAATCTACTTCTAATTCCTTTAAAAAATAATCAATCCAATATGTTTATTTTGACAAAATAATCTTACAGACTAATTTTTTGCATTTGAAAACTAGAAAAATCAATGATAATCCCCAAATATCCCCTCAAAAAGATAATAAGGAGAGCTTTTTTTTTCAAAAAAGAAAAGAAAACAAAAGACTCATAAAAACAACATGTTTCCATTCAACAATTAGTTCAGAGTCATGCATGTGCACAAACTCCATTTTTTCTATCTTTTAAATTACTTTAACAACTTGTTCGAATTCACATTCAACTAACTATTTTATTTTAAATTATAATATTTTTCTCATTTGCCTAATTAAATCTCAATGATAATAACAATAATAATTATCCTTACATTTAATTATAATATACTTTATCGCATAACAATTTAATTTAATAAATCCACTATTAAAATTTCCATATAAATATCCATTTTCAATGTTGATTTATTTAATTCCAAATTAATTAAGCAACCTTATAAATCAATTTAATTTAATTCTATTGATTAAACAAAACAACTCATAAATTTTTTTATCAAACACCGTAAAAGGGCCAATTACTACAAGACTAGACATTGTCCAAGTAATGGTAGTTATTTTCAAATATATGTCTAATCTCAGTAGAGTTCATTGGGGTGCAGTTAAAAGGTTCTTTAGATAGTTGTGTGGTACCTCAAACTATTCTTTGTGTTATAGTAATTTTTTTGAATATGATATTTCCCTTGTTATTCATGGTTATGTAGATTTAGATTGGGTAGGTGATGTTGATAGAATATGATCCACCAATGCTTATGTGTTTACTTTATTTGGTGGTACAATTAGTTGAATGAGTAATAGATAGGCTGTAGTTTCTTTGTCCACTGTTGAAGCTAATTATATGAAAACTACTCATGCTTGGAAAAAATCCATTTAGCTTAAGAGATTGTGTTCAGATATTGAAATAAAATAAGGTGTAGTGATAATTTATTGTGATAGTAAATGTGTGATATGTCTAGCTAAGAACTCAAAATTTCATGCTAGGAACAAGCACATTGATGTATAATATCATTTTGTTACATATGATCGAAGATGGTAGGGTGAAGCTAGTTAAGGTAGAGACTTTGATGAATGTTGTTGATTCTTTAGCTAATCTTGTGAGCACATAGAAGTTTAGATGGTGTTTAGAGACTATGGGCCTTTTGGTCCCTATAAATTAAGAGACAATTTTTATAACCCCTCTTGTTTCTATTGCAATATTTTCAATAAGTGGGAGATTTGTTGGGAAAATGTGTCTCAACCTTTCAATTATATAAGGTTTATTGTTGATAGGATATATTTAATATATCTATACTAGTTACACTAATAGTTGTAATATGCAATGAGAGCACGGGGTGGAGTGGAGTGTGTGTTGACGATAAAATATTAACAAAAAATATTAATCTTCTAACATACATTAATTTAATGATATATTCTAAATCTAGACTATTAATTATTAGGTCTTAGATCTGATGGTCGATATTTTACTAGCTTGTCTTGCACTAGAAGGTAACCCTACTTTTATGAGGGAATTGTATTACAACTATGCATTGTGATGTATTTTGAGAGTCTGATAGTGTCATGTTGTCTCTAGATCTCTGGTTGGTGATACTCCTATGAGAAGCTTGCTCTACAAGTATATTGTAATCTTTGTGATTTTTGAATAATATATTGGATGGCTATGAGGTTTTTCTCCGAAAAGGGTTTTCCCCATGTAAATCATTGTGTTTTGGTATGCATGATATTTATGTTTATTTCTATTTAAGTTTTTGTAATTGTTGAAAAGATCTATAAAATTTTGCATTATTCTCCCCTTAATATTAGTCTAGGAAGTTGTTCCATTACCTTAGCTTCCTTACAAAACTTAGGAGTTTTTTTCTATTAACTAGAGTGAGCTTTTATTAGATCATTTTGTCTCATCACACATGATGATGACACATGTCATGATCTAATCTATCATTTAGGGTTTCTCTTATAAAACACCCACCCTTATTGTATTATCTCATGAAGATCTCATTGAAGACTCTTGAGGTTCATTCTATAAGATTTTCTTATTCATGATATAATATATTATTGTTTGCATCTCTCTTTTGTGGAAGGTATTTTTATTTTTTTTAATCCTACATCTCATTTTTATTCAGAATTATAACAGAGTAGCTATTAGCCAATCTAGGTTGCCCAATTCCCCTATCCAGTTATTTTAGGACCAAATTTATATGCCAAGTTCTTCTGTGTCTACCTTTTTCTTTACTAAAATCTATTTGTCTATTTGTTTTGTGTTCTTCAAAAATAAAAAATAGCTTTTTGCATTTTCATAAATAACCTAGAACATTATTGCATCATAGAAATAAATCAATTAATCATAACATCATCCCCTAATCAAAAGGATTAAAACCTTGATCCACCATTTTGACTCTTCCATTGAAGTTTGTAGCCAAGTGGGTATTGAGATATTTTTTAATCCTTTCCCTAAATGTTCAATGCAGAAGAAGTGTGATTTAGGATCTAGATCACTTTTTCATGTATCAAACAATAGATATATGACTAATGTATATAAATAGAAATATTTATATAGATATATAGTCATCTCTTTATTTTTATTTGATCTTCATTTCACTGATACACACATGCTAGTATATTCAATCTGACAGGTAGCCAAATTTTATCTTTTCTAATGTTTAAAGTCATATTTATTTAGAATTTATAAATATATAGTAATCTCTTTGTTTTAATTTAATATTTCATTTCAGTCTTTATGCATATGTTGGTATATTCGGTTTGACACTTAATGTATTGTTTAATCTGCTTGAATGGTGTGTAATTTAAAAGCATTAGATCATTCAATGATCCAAAAACTTTCACATCTCACACTTTCACCCCTTTCCTACACAAATATTCTGGAGTCTTTGTTGCCTTAGGCATTGATAATTGTTTAACTCTTATCTCTACAACAAACCTTCAACATTGATACATGTTTGACTCTTCCCATTCTTCCTTGGACCACTTGGCGATGGTGACTTACTCTTTTAAGGTACACTACTACTTGAATTTCTCTTGTAAGATAAGAACTACTACTTGACTTGCATTCTATCTAATTTTAATTATTCTCATAGGTTTTTGCTGGACAAATTGATAGTCAAGCTAACTACAACAAGCGATAACCTTGGTGACCTCCATTCGACCTAGCTGAGTTTTTTAACCTCACTAAGGTTATACCATTGTACCATATCTAATTTTGCTTCTTTTTTTGAATATTTGTTTGATTTGTAAGGTATATAATCTATGTTCGGTAAATTGAAGGTTATATTATTTCATTGGTTCTTTTGAAATGAATATTTAAATTGTTTTTGTGGTTTTCTATAGTTTCAAAGATCTCTTGCTTATGGGTGCTTCTAGATTGTCTTCCATGAATTTTATGGCCCATAGGATGCTTATGAACACTTCTAGATTTTGTGTTCATAAACATAACTTTAATTTTATAATGAAAAAATTACTTTGTTCAAGCATCATTTTGATTTATTTAATGGGTTTTTAGTAATATTTAATGTGTTTTTTTCTTCGGTCTTCTAGTTAGCTAATTTTTTCTTGATTTATTTGAATATTTGTTTGATTTGTAAGGTATAAAATCTATGTTCGGTAAATTGAAGGTTATTTTATTTCATTAGTTCTTTTGAAATGAATATTTAAATTGTTTTTGTGGTTTTCTATAGTTTCAAAGATCTCTTTCTTTGTGGGTGCTTCCAGATTGTCTTCCATGAAGTTTATGGCCCATAGGATTTTTATGAACACTTCTAGATTTTTTTTCATAAACATATTTAATTTTATAATGAAAAAATGGTTTTGTTCAAGCATCATTGTGATTTATTTAATGGGTTTTTAGTAATATTTAATGTGTTTGTTTCTTCGGTCTTCTAGTTAGCTAATTTTTTCTTGATTTAATTTTTTAGGTCACATATTTTAAATTTATCAATCTATATCTATCTATCTATATTTACATATATACCTATTGATTGATTGGGAAAAGGAATCTAACTCCTAAATCACACTTCTCCTAATATTGGTTAGGGTGGATTAGAAATTATCTCAAAACCCACTTGACTAAAACCCTCAATGGAAGAGTTAGAATGGTGGATCAGGGTTTTAATCCACTAGTGTTTTTGTTGTGGGGGATTGATGATGATTTATTGATTGCAAATTAACTAAATTTTAAGATGTAATGATTTTCCTAGGTAAACTATGTAAATGTAACAAACTATTATGATTTATCAGAAATTGAATATAGAAAGAAAGAAACATAATGGAAAAAGGAAAAGAGTAGACATAGAAGAAACTAGTGTGAAAATATGATGAATTAATTGTTCTAGGATGTGGTGCACCCTAGACTATCCTACTTTTTAGGATCTGAAAATACATGCTTGAAGTTTCTAGTCAATAGCTCCTATTTTCTTGGGTTCACTATCAAAACGTTTTTTGTCATTGATAAAATCCAATTTTTGTAGCTTAAGAACTTGTAGGACTTGAAAGCATGAATGGGAAAATAGTTTTTATCTTCCTCTAGTTATCTTCAAATTTAAAAACTTGTACACATGAAAGAGGGGGAATTTTAATGCCATATAGGGTTTTGCCTAAGTCAAACTCCATTTTGGTATTTCTACCTCCACAACAACTATGATGATTTATAAAAGAGAGCTTACCCTCAACTAGGTAGAGGCTAAATGATAAATAATTAATCAAATGACTAATTCTGCAACTCAACACTCGGATTTACATTCCTTAATGGACTAAAGTCATGTAATCATCACCTTCAAGGATAATTTGATAACTTGATTGAAGTCCTATAGGTGTTACTACTCACAAAACAAATTATCATAAAACATGAATAAACTTACATAAAAACATGATGAATGATTGCCATGATGCTTGATATGAATGGATGTTGAAATAATGCTAGTAATTCTACTCTTGAATACTTTGATTTCTCTTAGGATTCTCTATTTTCTTAATATATTTTCAAGTGGGCTTCTTAGGATTTCAAATGATAAAATGACTAGTATTTATGTACAATTCTTCTAATTTACCAAAAATCAAATGTTGATAGCTAAAAACTGAAATTAGAAATTCAAATAATAAAATAACGACATTGACATATTCAAATTAGAGCCAAAAAAAGGTGGTCTAAGGTGTGGGGTGCCTTAGATCAGACTCATTCTTTTCAAGGCCCTAGTGTCAAGGGAAAATATTAAATTCTTATTTTTATTTCCCATTGCTTGATTTTTTGAAGATTTTTATAAAATGAGTAATTAAATGCATAATTAGGTCCATGCACATAGGGGTAAGCAAAGCCTAGTGTGAAATTGCCAAGGGTGACAAGTTATGAAGCTACACCTATCTATCTATCTATCTATATATCTATCTATCTATCTATCTATCTATCCATCCATCCATTTATCTATCCATCTATCCATCTATATATGGTAGATTTACCTAAGTCTAACTTATTTTCTTCCATCCCTTTTTTATTATTTTTTATGAATTTCATCCACATAATATAGATACTAAGATTCATAGATAGATATATAGATAGATAGACTGGATACAATATATATACAATAAATAGATAGATATATAGATACATAGAATGAACAAAGTATATATACAAAGATATATATCTAGGTATATATTTATTCATCTCTTTGTTTTAATTTTTTCATCATTTGAGTCATATACATATGCTAGTATATTCGATCAAACAGTCACCCAAATTTTGTCTTGTTTAATATTTAAAGTCAAATAATTTTATAGGTAGATATATAGATAGATTTACCAATATATATATATATATATATATATATATATATATTCTTCTTTAATTTATTCTTCAATTTAGTCATATATATATATATACGTTGGTATATTTTGTTTGACATAGTCAAATTATGTCTTGTTTAATATTTTAAGTGATATATATATAAATAGATAGACATGTACTATTCATTTAAATCATATATATAAATGTATATATATTCAATATAATAGTTAGCCAAATTATACATACATACATATATATACACCAAAAAATAATCATTGACCTATATAAATAGGTAGACAGATAAATACCTAGATAGCCTTTGCATATGTCAAAGGTATGGAGAATCTAATTCCATTTCCTCACAACATTGGAAAATGCTTCAAGGTTGATATACAAAGGAACATGCTTAGAAAAGGATAGCATTGAATCTATTGTTTCTATCAAAGGTCTGAATTTACTAATGCCTCTTTCAAGATCAAAGACTATAATATACTCAACAAGGGAAGAGGGCCCCATAGTGGAGTACCTTACCTTTGGAGGTCCATGTGGACCATAAATAAATAAAAAATAATGGATACCATGTCTGACAACCCTTGGTTTACCCACCATTTTTTTTAGTTGTCTACATTATATCAGCCACACATTATGCTCCAGTTGGTATAATATGTTCATCACTTTCATATTTGGATGGTTGACCATTCATTAGTTGAGTCCACCCCTAGAGGCTTCCTGATACTATATATATAGGTAGATAGATATATAAATATATATAGAGAGAGAGAGAGAGATAAATATATCAAAATAGATGGATATATATAGATAGAAATATAGATATATTGTCATATCTTTGTTTTAATTTGTTCTTCATTTCAGCCATATAGATATGTATATATATATATATATATATTCAATCTGAGAGGTAGAGCAATTATGTCTTCTTTCATTTTTAAGTCATATATATAGATATATAGTCATTTATTTGTTTTTGTTTATTCTTCATTTAAATCATATAGATATGTTGGTATATTTAGTCTATCAGTTAGCCAAATTCTATTTTATTTAATTTTATGTTATATAAATGTATATACAAAACTAGATATATATAAATATATAGATATATAGGTCAATATATAGATAGATACATAAATATATAGATGCATAGATAGATAGATATATATATATATAGTTATATATATAGTTATATAGTTATATAGTTATTTTAATTTGTTCTATATTTCAGCCATAAATATATGTATATATAAATTTGGTCAGACAGTTAAAGAAATTTTATCTTGTTTCTTTTTTCAAGTCATATATATGGGTAGATATATAGATGACAACATACATACATATTTAGATAGATATATTGAACTGGATATATAGATAGATATATATCACTTTTCCAAATTCAATCTTGTTTTCCAAAAGTTAACTTAGATTATTAACTCCATAATGACATATATTGTAACACCCCTCCATTTTTCTTTCTGGATTGGATAGTGTTTCCTTGTTTTGCGTTGATTTATATTTTTGGATATTCAGATACTTTATCTTGTGTGTGTATTTGGTTGCTAATCATTAAGCAATAGACTATATTGTGTGATGTGGTTATTTGATTATTGTATTACATGCATTATGGATTAATGATGTTAGTAGAGTTAACATGAGATGTTATTATGAGATTATTGATTATGATGTTAATGTCAGTCTTTGATAAGTGTATTGGTGAAGAGGACGGTTTCGCATCACTTGCTTGCAAGCACCCTGGGAATCTGTGATTTCTTCTTCACGGTGTGTATTATATGTTGGATATATTATATGATGTTGGTTACTATGTTTTCAGGTTTGCAGGTACATGACATCGACTCCACCCGGTTTCATAGGTTTGAGCGTGTCGATCCTACGGTTAAGTTGAATGGGAGATAGTAGCTAGGTAACATGTGTCAGGTCTATGCCCTAGCCTTAGTGTGTCGTCAGTCTTGTTTATTGAGTCATGGTGTACCTTATTTTAATGTTTTTTGATTCTGAAGGATTCTTGTTTGGAAATAGATATTTTGAATAATTGCATTAAATCATGTTGATGGTTATTTAATTTAAATTATGCAATATGGATAAAAGTTTATATTTAAATTAATTAATTATATTTAATTTATTTAATTAATTAAATTTAATCCAAGGGGTTGAATTTAGTTATTAAATTAATTAATTAATTAATTAATTGTGATGTTAAGAAAATGAAAGGAAAGAAAGAAATTAAAATTAATTTTGGAATTTAATTTCAACTTGTGGGAATTAAATTAGAAATTATAATTAAATGTTTATTTGGGAAATCAGTTTCAATTTTGGGAATTAAATTATTAATTGAAAATTGTATTTTAAATTCTATTTGGGTATTCGAAAATAGAAAAGAAAATAAATATCTAATTCTCTACTTTGCATGCAAAAGGGAATTAGGGTTGTATTAGATATTGTTGGTTTTATGTGGAATGCATGTTTTCAATTTTGGGGAGAGGGAAGTTTTGGAAAGGAATTCATCTTTCAAGAGCATTGAAGATTTTTGGAAAATTTTCACAAGAAGGGTTTGAATCAGTTTTTGGAATTTTGGGATTGGATTCGTTGCACGTTTGAGGAAAGTCTTGGAGGAGGCTTGTATCAAAGAAATTCATCTTCTTTTGTAGCTTCAGATTCCAGGATTTGTACTTGTTTGTTCAATTCAATTTTCAATCTAATGGTTTGGGAAAATTTGTTAAATTTACTGTAGGAAATTATTCAGTAAACAAAATTTGTAGATCCATTGTTGAAATTCAATGTTTGTTGTGCTTCAAACATTTAGAATTTAATATGAAAATTTTACCTTTGAAATCATTATGATCTGTGTTTCAAACTCAAACCCTCATAGTAAACCTTCATTGAAAATTAAACAAAATTAAGATCTATTCAAGGTTCTTTTGTTTAAATTATTTATAAATCTAAGAGAATAGATTGAAGGAAATTAAATTTACATCTTTTGAATTTTGGAAAAACATTATGGAAAATTTAATAAATTTTGATATTACTGGTTTTTTTTTAATAATCTTCTCAATTTTACCAATCATTGAAATTCTGGTAAATATATATATACATATATGATAAACTATTTGCTCTATCAAAATGTTGTTGAGAATTTCTTTTATTCTCGAAATTCCGTACTGACATTAATGGCGAAAATTTATTGTTTAGGGTTTCTGTTTTAAAAAATATATATATATAAAAAAAATAAAACAAAGTTAATATGGTGGACGGTGGCCATGACCCCACCGCCCACCGCATGCATGCAAACTTGGGGAAGCGTTGCGCATGGGCGAACGCGCCCACCATTTAGGGGGACGCGTTGTCCCATGGGAAGCGCCGCCCCCACTCCATTGTAGTGGATGTGACCGACTGGTACAAGGTACCGTCGGCGCACCATTGTCATTCATTTGACTTAGAATTTGCATTAAATTAAAATTTCGCACCCCTGTATTTTTTTAAGCATTAATTTCTATGATATGAAAGATCTGGCATCCTTTGCTGTAGGCACTGTCCGGAATTCTAGGAATTTCGGTTTCTGAGTTTGTTAATGTTTTCTCTTAATTATTATTTAATTTAGGTTTTCAATTAGGATTCAGTAATATATAAATATATGTATATATATTTAAAGTTGGATTGTAATGTATTAAGTTAATATTTAATTAGTATATATTTTATGAATATATATACCAGTATATTAAATAATGATATTGTAAAATTTAAACCATAGTATTTCTTGATAATTTATATTATTAAATTTTAATTGAGGAGAAGTAGGAAATGAAGATTAAAAAGGAGATTTTTATAAATGGTAGAAATTGATGTGTTAGTAGTGAAATCGAAAGAAATATACTTGCTTGGTTTTATGTAATTAGTCATAAGATGTGTTGGTTAAAATGAGAATTTTCCCCTTCCTAGTATTAGTAAAAGTAGGTGCATGTTATTATTGTGAATAGAGATTGTAAAAGATAAGATTATAGTGCATGGTAAATTAGATAAGGAAGAAGATATTTTATTATATTGATGAAATTGCATGTTTTAAATAGGAAATTGAAAAGATATAGGTTTTGGGATAGAGCATTGAAATTAGTATTTGCAATAGTTTTATATCATATTAAAAGTAAATCTAGGAAATAATTGTATTGAAAAAGGAAAATATTTATTATATTTTATTTATTTCCATTATAGCAATTTAATCGTTGTGATTGGAATATGAAAGAGTTATGGATTTAGAATATCCGAAAATAGTAATATTCTTCATGGTTGCCTTAGATGTTTTATTTCTATGTATTTTGCATAGGGATGTGAGTTAAATTGTTTAAGATTGTTTTTTTATGAAAATGGAAAAAGGGGTATATGAGTAATTGTGTTAACCCTGTTATCGTGCTTTGACTTTGTCATTGTTTCTAGTGAATGAGTATGGATTTAGGAAATCCAAGTATTAGATTTGAATAAGCACTTGAATGCTTGTTGTAGCTATGTCATCAAGCTGCATTGTGGGTTTTGGGATTTAGTGTTGGTCCAAAATTGTAAGTCTTCCAGAAGAACTTAGAGGATGAGGGTTGTTGAATCTTTATGCCATCTAGTTGTTTTCCCTTGGGTAGTGCATGGCGTCTTTTCAGTTTTTACCCAGTTTCCACGAATGGGGATGTTTTTGTACCTCCTATGAAAGGAGTGGACTACGTGTGTTTGTTGCCTCCATGATGTTGGAGTGAATGGTATTATTTGTTTCCTCCTCGTATTGGAGTGGTTTTGATGCCTAGGTAGTATGCACTTGTGATTCCCTTGGTGATTAGTTTGTTTGTGTGTTGTCCATTAGAAGAGTGGCTTTTGTTAGGCGTCGGAGCCCAAAGAGGTAAACCAGGTAACCTTCAGAAGTTATTTGAACAAGTGATAATTAAAGTAATGTACTTAGAAGATTAGGACTAACTTCTCACTAATCAAGATAATTTTACCTCACTCACAGACACAAGGGCTTGTTTAGACTTGGGGTGAGTGGGAAGGCTTGGAATGGCAAGATCAACTATCTTGTCCATGCGAGAGGTAGTTGATTCCGCATGAGTGAGTATGAGGGTCGGGATTCAGTTGAGGTCACCAGGATTACCTGAGCCGGAGCCTATGAAGAATGCCTAGAGGAGATCTCATGACTACTATGCGATGACACTCTATTTAGGACAACTGTTGTTTATTGTTATATGTGTATGGTTCTTTGAACATACTTGATCAATTTTATGTCTGGAAGCAATTTGACCTATGTCAGTAATGTGAAAGTTGTACTTGTGTTGTACTGGTGTTGAACATTTATTTGAGTATGTCAGTATGTGTCAGTATGAGTCTGCCTTTGGTTAGAGGTAGTAGATTTCTTGTCCATGTTGCGTTGTTACTATCTCCTAGCATGGGGGGTGGGCCTTCGGGTACCACTAGGTTGGGTGGAACATGCACCAAAACCGTTGGGTCCCCCTTGATCTTCAATTCGTGGAGGTGAGACATCCAGTTGGACAACTCACGGATCTTGTTATTCATTTCTTGCACTCTTGTATTTCAAATTGTATCAGTTGATTGTACCCCTCTTGTATGTATGAAGTGGATTTATTTAATTGTAACTCTTATGTATTTATGACTCATTCTAGGAATGAGTGTTGTAACCAGTTATTCTTGTAATGGATATATGTTATGGATGTATCTTCTTATCTTGGTATTTATCTATGTTGAATGAATGTGTATTACTTGTGTTGTTTAATGTAAGAAATATAATGATGTATGTTAATTCTCTTTAAAAAAAAAAAAATTAGTACACTTTTATAGTGATTTGAAACTTCCTCTAGGGTTGCGTGGCGGGGCATTACATATATAATTAGAATGGTTAACCTAGTCCATACTAATATTTTTAAATATGAGAGATATAGTTAACTCAAACTAATTTTCTTTCATCCATTTGTATGTTTAGGTATATGTATGTATGTATGTATGTATGTATGTATGTGTGTTTAGGTATATGGATGTATGTTTACATATATGTATGTGTTGATGGGTGTTTTTGTACTTTATCAACATAGGTAGTACACAAGTATGCTACCTCTCTTGAAAGAAAACTTCCTACAACAAGTTGCAGAAAATTATCCCAAGGTCTCTCAGGTGTCAGGTCATGAATTGCAAAAATAACTTAGTTGATTGATGTGATTTGTTGGTAATCACTAAGGAAATTTATGGTTTGCTAAGTTGAAAGGAGTTGGATCTTCGAATGGAGTTTCCTATGATCTCAAAATTAAAAGTACTTGATGTAGATTCATAACAACAACCTAAAACTCCACTTTGAGCATCAAATTTAGCTTTGGAAGAATACCGAAATCTTGCTTTAACTTCTATTTCAAAGAAATTTCAAAAGGGAAAAGGGATAGAGAAGTTCCTAAACCTACAACTAATGATGACCAATGATAATGGAGGATGCTACAGTGGAAAACTTTCCTATAACCGAGTTCCACTTAACCAAAACACACAATATCATGAAACTAGTGCTATCTTCTAAGGTCTGGAGATTTCCAGCTATTCGTTCACCATAAAGCATAAACAAAAGCTGAAGTTTAAGTGCAGCAAGGATTTTTATGTTTAGACTAGCTTTACATAGCTTCTTATCATCAATAATTAGCAAAAAGAATGAACATGGAAAGCATCAACACAATACCATTATGCAAAATCAATGGACAACATGAGCTAAGCTACTAAAATTACTAGAAAACACTAAGAACAACAATGCAAAAGTGACTAAATATATCAAACTTGAGGAGAAGAATCATGCAACATGAGAGAAACTCAAGAATCCACCAAAAGCAATGGTATTCTATTAAAATTTCAGCAGCATGTCATTACAACAACTCAACTCTCTCTTGAAAATGAGAGGAGGGACACCTATTTATAGTTTTCAAAAAGAAAAATGAATGGCCAAGATTAATTTGCATTGTGTGGCCAATATTCACTTTACATTAAGGTTTCACCTATCCCCAAATATATAGGAATTTAAAATACAATCTTGTCTTTATTCCTATTTTGTCTTGTAGTGTTTCCTTGGTACTATAGCTGTAGCAGTTTTGTCTTCTAGTGGATTGCCCTTTTCAGCTACACTGTGAAGAACTCATCATCGATTATTGGCTTTCCAACCTCTTCTATAGGGTTGCATATTATAAAAAATTACCAATTAAGGCATGGAGCTTGTTCCATTCCATTATATCAGATTGGAGCACTCGAAATGATAATTTCTTTGATTTGCTTGTGATCGTCTCCCGATTCTTTGTGCATTTGGGTGTGGCCTTAACCATTTTCTCGGACTGGATGAAGGCTCTAGCAGCGAAGTTAATAAATTCCGGTGTTAGCGAATATGCTGCCTCTTGCTCCATTTTCTTCTAGAAATGCGGCCTAATATTTTTTGAATTGAGCTTGAGGCCCGATATCTCATAATCTGTCATTAGTTTGAGGTAATCCTCAACATCAGCCCTATTTTCCTTGTCCCATTCGAGGTGAAGCTCAACCTCATGGAACACTCTCTCCAGGACCTCTTTTCTATGATCCAGGCCCATTTTCCATATTTCTACTAGCCATTGATCAGCCTTGGACAAACTTAGCTCCTTTTCCCATGTCTTATTAGGAATTTTAAGAATAGCTTCGAGCTTTGGATATGTAATCCTATATAGCTCAGTGAAGTGATGAAAAATCTTCTCAGTGCCCTCTAGCTACTTCTATACCTCCTAGAATTTATTGATCATCTAGATAGCATGTATTATACCCATATCACCATTGTATAGTTCCCATCTGAACCAATCTATAGTAGCCTTAGTCTAATTCTTTATTTTCTCCATCTAAGAGAGTTCTTCTTGGGAAATGAGTGAGGGTGCGAAGGATGTATTTGGAGCTTCTTCTTCTAGGGATATCCATTGTTGGATGTAGGTATTGAGATCGACCACTTGTGCTTTTAGTTATTCTTTTGAAGATTGATCTTTGCTCATCAGGTCCACAATCGTGGCTACTAATCCCTGGAATTCATCAAGTTTCTTCTCTCTAGTGGAAGTACACAAGTTGATGGTAGAAATAGTATAGCTAACCTCCTCATCTTTTCCTGTCACTGGGATAGCAACTTGTACAGTTCTTGATCCTGAAGCATTAACTATAAGATGAGAGAAAACTCTCAAATTATTTCCTTTCTTTGTCCTTGTTTGTGCTCGAGCCAATATGGCCTCAAGTCTAGCTTTGGGATCCATGGGGACGATGCCTTTCTTCTATAGCTGACTCTCCAACCATTCTGGCATCTGAGCTTCCTCTTTGGGTGATTCTTGATCACCCTCCTCTTCTTGGAGCTACTTTTCTTCATAGTTCAGGTGTGCTTGCTCAGTCTTTTCTTCTTCATCAGAATCCTCAATTTATATATCCTTTTCTTGATTTGTCTCAATAGAGGCTATGTTCTCTTCAGCAATTTTCTCTTCCTAAGGGATTATTTTTTCTTCATGTTGGAGTTCATGGTGCTCATGCTCAGGGCTTTTGGTTGTTGCATCTTTTAATTTTCCCTCTTCTTTCTCTACTTCTTTCTCTTCTCATTTCTCCTCAAAGAGCACTTCTTCTTTTTGAACAAGGCCCTTTTCTTGGCCAATCAACAAAGGCTCTTGGATCATCTCCACATTTACTTTAGTGTCCTCCCTTTTTTTAGAGGGATGCCTCTCTGATTCGACCTCTTCAACTATGTTTTTCGAGTTGCTAGGAAAACTCCTCCAATTCCTAATCTGAGGTCTCAATAACATATCTCACATTGAGAGCTTCATTGTCCTCCTCCGAAGATTGTGGCTCCTCATCATGAGTCACCACTTTATTGAGATTGATTGTCATCCTACCCTCTCGATGTTCAAAGTAAGGATTTTCGAGCTCCTCCATCATGCTTTTTCCAGCTTTTTTTTGGCATCTCTCCATTTCTTCGAAGATCCTCATTGTGTCTTCCATCATCAATGGTTCTATCATAGGTGGAGGAGGAATGGGCAAGCTTGCAAAATTTTGGGCCATTAAAGCCTAGACGATAGGGTATGATCATTCCTGAGATTTCAGAAGCAACACCCTACATGTATTTAGCAAAGGCTTTCGGTAGGGTGAGCTGGCGAATAGTAGTAGTGGTGGCTACATGCACCGAAGTGGAGAGGATAGGAAGTAGAGGCAACAAGTAAGTCAATGACGGGGATGTAGTGGCCGAAGAGGAATCAAGAACTACCATAGGAGCCACTAGCGGGGTGGAAGAGAGGTGGACTGAGATATCCACAATGGGTGGAGATAAAATGGGCAATTCCAATGAGGTGATTGGTGGTGGAGTGGCAACAATGAAAATGGTAGCGGTAGGAGCGAAGGTAACCAGGGGTGAACGTGGCCTCTGAATCTCTTCTTCTTCTTCTCCCTCATGTTGAGCTCATCCTCAATGGTGGGAATTTCTATAGAAAATCCCCCCATCTTCTTTTCCTTCTTAGAGGGTTCTCCCTTCGTGGTCTTTCTTGAGTAGACCTTATGCTTAGGATGGTGTTTAGGCACATCCTCTTTCTAGATCTTGTGGTAGGATAGGATTTTGGTGCTTCTTTCATAGAGGTGGAAAAAGCTACACTATCAGTTTCACTTGAGAGCTCATCCTCAACCTCACCATAAGTTAATACTGCTCCTTGCACCTTAAGTTTTGCAACTTGGGTATCTACCCATTGCTTAGTCCTATCCATGATTGGTTGTATAATTGCATTGAGGTCATTGACCTCCTTCTCATTCTAGTCAATCAGTGGTAGCAACAATTTAGCCATGGCATCAATATTGGATCAAGGATAATATCATCCTCTTTCACCACCTGATCAGGCACTGAAAACAACTTAATTCATTTGATGAACTGGGTCATTAACCACATATAGCGTCTCATTCTTACCTCCTTGTTATCCTAAAAATTAGCCTAGAAATCCTCAAGGTGTGGCAGATGAGCATAATATTTCCCAACATACTTGTTCGGCTTACCATATGGGTCCATTCTAGGCCTAGTTGTGTGGAGATCTAGGTTATAATCCACTATCTCCTTTTCAGATTAATCTACACATTGAGTAGTAGGACAAGAATACATTCCTTGTTTGAATGTGAGAGGATGTGGGATGGCTGCTCTATTCTTCTCGCTAATTAAATAATGAGCATTATTTAATTGCCTTGTGACCTCAAGAAAAATCATTTGATCATTGGATTAGCGTGGCAGTTTGTAGGGCTTATTAGAGAAGCTTTTTGTTTTGATGTATGTGAATTTTGGGAACTGTATGAACAAGTACCCGAACCTTTTGATAAATTCCCTGGAACTATGTATAAATCTTCTTTGAAAATCACCCCCAAGAAGCCTGATAATGTGCCTAATAAAGGCATTAATCACCCTCAAATAATCCTTCTTAAAAAATTTGTACTGTAGCTGAGGGTATCTGTCATACATTTTAAGATCTTTCTTGGGATCCAAATTGTGTGCAATGACAAGGACTTTATAGGGGAATGTGTGGGCAAGCATATAGAACAAGTAGGAATTCATATAAAATTGATAAGTCTTCTTTATAGCCATTAACTGGCTATGGAGGTTGTCACTGATGATTTTGACCCAATGGAACTTCATTTTTCCTTGGATGATCTCCTCTATAAATTAGAACATCCATTCTTGGAAGTAGGCAATAGTAGGTAGGCCCATTACACTACTGAGCAGAGTAACCACATCATGGTACTCCTCATGAAAATCACTCCTGAAGAGCTCTTGTGGTACTTTAGTTGCTTCCCATTTTTTCTTTCAACCAATGCTGGTTGATCAATTTCTTGCATGCAAGGGGGTCTACTTTCCACATTTTTTCAACATCCTCCTTTGTTTCCTCCATTTTGTCATATGTGGGAATGTGGAAGGCATAGCCTATGGACTTGGTAGATAATTCTACCAACACCCTGTCCTCATGGTCAATAATCTTCTTGTTGTTGTGATAGCACTCTCTGTAGGCCATCATCAACTTTGGGGCAACAAGCACGGGAGGGAAACCGACCGCCTTGGTGAGGCCACTCTTTTTTATTTTTAGGGCTTTTTCTATTTTTGGGCTTATCATCACCCTTTGTTTGAATTCATCTATGTTGACATGCCCGATGTTGGTATCTAATATTGTGCCCTAGTCTGAGGCAACCTTAGAAGTGATCTTGACCCCTTGGAACTAGTATTTCATCTAGTCCTTATCTTCTTTGCCCTTGGGTGCTTTAGTAGGTTTCTTTCCTTTCTCTTTCTCTGCGGACACTCCTAATGGTCCCACAACTGATTCCATAAATCCTATACAAGGAACTATAGTAAGCATATTCATGTGTAAAACAAGGGGAGCATTTGTGAAATCCAGCAAAATAGGGGTTAAATTAATCATTTCATCATAAAAGATCATAATATCCATTTAAATTCATTAGTTAACACTTGTTAGGGGCATTTTGAGCAATATAGACCTAGGGATGCTAGTTTCCCTAGGTTAGCAACAATTTGGGGTGACATGGAGTAGGATAGCATTGGGAGCATGACGACCCGCAAATGGCCACCCACACCTAGATTTCTACATTCAGGGATTGATCGCTAGGGGATGCCTAAAGGCATTTGGCACGTGTGAAAATCATCTTAGATCCCTTAGGAGATGTTCAATTAAGTATTTGGGTCATGCAAGGTTAGGTCATGTGGAGGCAGGAGGCACTATAACTATTTGGAGCTCTGTTGTTGAAAATTGAGGACCAAGAGGTGGAGACACGCAAATGAAATTCTGCCATGTAGGGCCCACAGGGAGCACGAACAATTCAGATTAAGTCTCTTGAGTTTCAACATCTAGAAGGTTGCGGGTAGGGATTTGTGGGAAGCCACAAGACAACGGCCTACACACAACGATCCACACCATACCAGCCCGCAGGAAGGGTTCGCCCTTGATACTTCACATCAGATGACAAACGGGACAGTGGGCCCCGACAAGCGGAATGACGATAACACACAAACATTTAGAAATGAAAATCAAGGAATGATGGATTGTAGACGATAGCCTGCAAAATTCGACCCACAAATAGATTGGGACTTGGTCATTTTTGCATTGAAGGTTTGATGAAAAAAAGGAGGCCAGACCCTGCACCGTAGGAGGGTAAACATTGGTGGCCATTCGGGAAACAACGACAGGAACGGGGTGACCTATAGATGACGGTTCATGAAAGCAGGCTTGGAAGGAGGTTTATACTCAATAATTTTAGGGTTGAGGGCCAGACAACAAATAGGATGGTGGGATCCATGGTGCAGAAGGTTGCCAAAGCACTGCCACTTAGGATAGGCATTTTTCACGGTGGTAGAGAGCAGACGATAGTCCATAGGAAACAACACATAGGATATTCAACTTTGTGAATGTTTGCTCAACGACAAAAGGATGGACGAGGTCCATACGGAAGATGAAGGTCACGAGGTTGTCATTTTAGAATGATAGAAGGATGGAGGATTCTTGCGTGGAGCCACCCGCATAAGCAAACCTGCAAGGGTCGACGACCAAACGTTTGATTTTTTTCTAAGTATAAGGTTCACCCCTATCAGTGACGAGGAGGATGTAGGCCACAAAGGGCTTACAACCTTGGTGAAGAACAAAAATGGAGAAGTCTGGTTTCGTAAAAGGCCTAGAGACTGATTTTGACAAGTTTTCAAGTTTTAAATTTATGGGTTCTGTGTGGAACTTAATGGTCCATTAGCTATTTAAATGCTTTAAGATTTTTGCCTTTAACATTTAGATGTTTTTGAAAACATGACACAAAGTATGTGGGCGTGAGGGAAATGGTGGGCTCACTTGGAAAGTCTGTAGAATCTAATGAAGCTCGAGCATTGAAGGTCCACCGGATCTTGTGGGCACAAAGGTGATGGTGGCTGGCAGATCTCTAGCAAATTCTCCTTACTGGCGAAGTGAAAATGATAGGTTAGAGGTCCTATTTATAGGATTTCATGCATTAATGACCCACATTAAATTTTGGTACAATGGTAATTAGGGTCATTGGGTGCGGGAATCGATGCAGAGGTAGTAGGAACAACAGGATTTGCAAGGTGGACAATGTTTAAAGATTCACCGTTTTCGATCTATCAACTAGTGACGACGGATGATGTGGGTCCCACCATGTAGGCAGACGTCTAGGGTTGATTGCCATTAGAACGGAGAGCACAAGGAGGAAGCCTGGAAGGGGTGGCCTGGAAATGTGGACCCATAGAGGGAAAAGGACGCTGATCTAGAAAGCAAAAGGAAAACTGCCAAGGAAAGCCCACTGGGGCCAATGACTTAGAATTTCTAGGGTGGTGAATCTTGGTCAACTCAAGATGATAATATTAGGGTCCATGACCACCTTGATTCTCAAAAATAGGGGCACACAAAATGAGGCGAAGGAAAAAAGTGACCTGACAGAGGCAAAGAGAGAGGGTCCCCGTTCCGAATGGGGCATGTTTGTTATAGGCACAATAGTATGTATGTATGTATGTATTTGTGTATATGAATATGAATGTGTATACACATAAAAAATGGTCTAGAGCATAATTAATTAAATACTTGATATTTAATTAATCAATCTTAATTCTTCTACTCATATAAATAAATTGATAAATTTATTTATATAGTTCATCCCTTAATTTCTACTATTTCAAAAATCATTTTCTCTCTTAAATTATTTAAATGCACGAATTAAATAATTTGTCATTTAGTTAATCCCCCTAATTAAATTTGAATTTTTAATTCAAATTTGGTGCATGTCTCCATATTTCTCTAACGTCCTCCAACTCACCCTCCACATCATCACATGTCACATGATTTCTTTTATTTCTAATTTCTAAATTAGAAATATTCTTCTAACCTCCTAACCTCCTAGGAGATACATGGCTCCTTCCTTCAATTGATACTCTTTGACACTTGGATGATTTGCTCTTCCAAATGGAGCAGCCTCCATGAATTCCTCCAACCTCTTTGTGCTCCATTGTTGATATCCCAAGATCATGATCTTGATTGTTCATCTCTTCCACCTCATCCCAAGCTTGGAAAAATCTATAAATAGAAGGAAATTCTACAAATTTTCAACAAGTCTTGATCATAAACTTATGCTGCAAAAATCTTATTAGCAATTGAGAGTATTTTGAGATCATTTTAGTTAGCATTTGGTAGTTTTAGTGCATATTAGTGTTATCATGGAAATTTTAGTTTTAGCATCTTAATTGTTGCATTTCCATACATCATTTTATTTAGAATTGCATCTTCAATCACAACAATCATTTTAGCATCATTTCGATTCTAGCAGCATTCCAATCAAAAATATAAAAAAAACATGTAGATGTAGGCATTTAGCTTTGCATTTCATATAGCATCTCATTTCTTAAGTTTCCATCTTGTAGATTCATGTGCAATATACAAATATGAGAGCATGAATTAAGAGATCACTGAGAATAGAGGACACTGAGATGATTTGAGAGGATAGTAATAGAAATTTAGTTTGTTATTTCAATTCCTTCTACTAATTACTCCATTATTTTACACCACATAATGCATGTATCAAGTGTGTATATGAATGCATCTAAATATATTTACATTTATATATACACATATGTATGTATGTCTATATGCAAATATATTTATAATATATATATATATACATACTGTAAGATGGGGTAAAATCAAATAGCATAGACTCAGTGACAACCAACACAAATCTAGGCTATTAACCTCATCCAAACAAGAGAATACAAACAAATAGAGAATAATAAGCTAAAAGTATTCAAATCAAATAGTCCCCTTTGAATTTGCTTCACCTCTCTTGTGGTCTGCCCCCTCGAGAGGACAGGCAGGTTCAAAGAACACAAATATGCTCTCAAAATGGAAGATAAGACTAGAGGATGAAGGATAGAAGAAATGTTAGCATGAAATAGATGGATGTTAGCATGGAAAGGACAAGGGAGATGGGATGTTAGCCTGAAAAGGGAAAATAAGATATATAGGAAATGATAAGGGAACCAACCTTCATTCTTACATTTTTATATTTATCATCATTGGGTGTCAAAATGTCACAAATGGACCACAAACACCATGGTTCATGACATAAACCAAGGTGTGCAAGGTGACCATTTGTGAGAGACAAGCAGTTCAAAAGACAGAGCCAATAGACAAGGAATGCCCCAACTCATACTAAGGATCCAATTATCCCAGTCTTTTTGCCAAGACGAACTATAGACAAAAAATGAAGAAAAGAGGCCATGATCCATCATCGTCCCTCTAAATCCATTGATAGGACATCCTCAAGGAGACTAGTAACATGACCCAAAACCAATTGAAAAAATAAGAAAATCTATACCAACAAAGTGTTTTCCAGTGATAATGATGATTGTCTAATTGATTGATAGGTTGACAAGGATTGATAAAATGATTTGATTGATGACACCTAGCCTCAGAAAGGACACGTCCTGATAAAGGAAAGATTAAATTACCAAGCTAATAAGATTGATTGGTGTGACAAAGTTGGTTGACAAAGATGACAAATTGATTTGATCGATAGATTGATAGATTGATTAACAAATTGACAAAAGCTGACAAATTGATTTGACTGATAGGTTGATAAAGCTTGATCATTTGTTTGATGACGATTGATGAATATGGCCAAGAAATGTGACAATACCCAACCATAGGAAGGACACATCTTGTTTGAGGTAGAGGACGCATTTGATAAAGTTGACCAAGTGCCAAATGTTGACAAGACACCTAACTACAAGAAGGACACATCTTGCTTAAGGTGAATGACAAGGTTGAGAAAGTCTAATCTCAGGAAGGATGCATCCTAATAAAAGACGAGATACAACTGAATGAGATGAATGACATAATTCCCTATTCTAGTCGAATGACTAGGTTGATGGATGATAAGATAATTGATTGATGAAAGATTTCATTCGTTTGTTGTTTCGTGATGTAGTTTGAATGATGATTACTTCTGGACCAAGGACATGACTTGACTCAATGAACCCTAAAGGACTTGACCTAGGGGGCCTCAGGGGCTCATCGACAGATGGCCTTGCCTACATAGCAGTGCACAAAGACCTTGTATTTTGACCACTCTAACAAAACTGAATCAGACTCAGACTCAGACTTTGTTTTTGGGATTTTTGAAGCTTTTCGATGTTTTGGGATTTTGAAGATTTTATGATATTTTTTGGATTTTGAAATGTTTTGATTTTTTTGGATTTTTGACATGTGATTTTTTTTGGATTTTTTTCAGGACATTTTATGATTTTTATCAATTTTAAAAGTTTAAAGGGCTGATACCATGTATTATTTCCCATGAAGATGTAAGTCAAGGAATTGCCCCCAGTCAGTTATAGGACTAGTTTATTTATGTGCGAGGGGAATAAGAGGATGAATGTAAAGGATGATCATGAAGATAAAGGATACCAGATATCGGTTGTTCTCAAGCCATGGAAGGATAACAAAGATTTATTATGGATGATAGCTATAGGGATCATGAAAAATGTATGTGAAAGATACCCATAATCAACTAGGCAGGCATGCACAAGGATCCAAGGAAAAACATGATCTTGTCCCTAGTCAAGCTGAAAACCAATTAATAGGTGATGATGATGATGACAATGTTGTTTTATATGGGAAGGACACATTCTGAAACAACACATGGATTGGGAAAGACATATCCCATGGATGATAATGTGACTAAAGGATCAAGTTCTACAAGGATAGGAACAAATCCAAGGAACGTTTTGGATGACATGCGAGAGTGCATAGCAAGAGTTGTTGCCAAGGTGATGAATTTGTGACATGGGATTTTTGGACTTTAGGCAAGATTTAGGGTTATGGCTTTTGATGGTGGATGTGGAAGGATTGTTTGGATGTTTGGATGAATCACTTTTTATTTTCCAAACTTGGGATGTTGCATGGCAGAGTTTGGAATTTTTATTGGGATAGCGTTTGGAACAAACACTTTTATATGTCTTGCTTAATGACCATTTTGAAGGAGGTGGACATTTATTATATGTGGGAGTCCTCTTTTCTTGTGGCTCAACATTTTGATTGACTTTTTGATTTGGAATATTTTATTTTCTTGATCCTTTTTCTTTGGGATCCATTTTAACTTCATTCATCCACTTGGCTTTTTGTTTGATTCAATGGAATTTGGCATCTAATTTTGAACATTGGATTTGTAATTAATTTTTTTTTGTTGGTTCCAAATGGAAAGCTTATTCATGTTGGAATGATGGTTTATGGTGTGGATGGAAGGAGTGTTGGCAGAAATATTATGGTAAGAACTATGCATGGCCCCCATTTTGATGTTTGTATTGGATAAAGTTATCCCCAATATCGTTGAGGTATCACTAACATCATTTGATTTTATGATTGGGATATAACCAAGACCTTGATGTCTAGGATTTTCATGAAATTGTACTGGTAATAGAATGCCTTGCTCATGTAGGCCTAGTCCTCTTCCTTGATATTGCATGTTTTGAAATATTCTATTTGTGATGGGGCATTTTTTTACTTGGAAAGCAAGATGCGAGCCCATCATTATTTAGCTGGAAACCATTACTCAAAATTTTCTCATCTACAAGAAAGCTTTCTTTGACAAAGGTGGATGATCCTATTTGATAGGATATTTTTTTGTTATCATTCATCATGCTTGTTTCTTTTTTATCATTTGGTATATCTATTTTATTTGTGGTATATTTTGTATCTTCTTCTTTGACTTGATCCATAGTAGCTTATTTGTGTTCTCCTTTGACTTAATCAATATTAGTTGCTTTATGCTCTTATTTGATGTTATCCATATCATTCATTTGATTATCTATGTGTCCAAAGGAGGCAAGTGTCTCATTTTGGGAAATGGAGGTGTTTTTTGTTTGGATGGGATCATCTTCAAATGTTTGGTCATGAATGGCATAAAGGTCGATGAGAGGATCATTTTGGACTTCATATTCAAGGGTAGGATCTTGGTCAAAAATAGGTGCATTTTGGATGACATGATTGAGAACAAAATCTTGATCAAGGATGGGTGTATTTTGGATGCCATGATTAGCTAGAAGGATCTCTTGGATGGACTTAAGGATGGGGTCATGAGATGGACTGCTTCGATCTTGATATGAAGGTGAATCTATGATGTCATGATTTGGACTTTCTTGTTGACATGTATCCTCAAGTTTAGGTAATAGAATTTGATTTTGGACAAGGATATGATTGTCTTTGATAGACCCAAGATTTTGACATGGAAATAATGGAGCTTCAATAGCAAGATCTTTTTCGGTATTGGTAGGAAATGGAGGACATGATGGTGACAAATGGTTGGATGGTGTAGGATCATCAATGTGATTGGATTTCCTAAATTTTTTTCATTTAGGAGTCGAACAAGTTCCTTTTATAGTTGTCCTTGGAGAGCATTAATTAATGTGCTTTTATTGGATGGTATTGTAGTTTGGGATGGAGTGGATGGAAATGGGTTAGTGGATGATGGACTAGAATAAGATGTGGAGGATTCGAATGGATTAGTGGATGATGGATTATGATATGATGTAGAGGATCGCAATGGACTAGTGGAAGGTTGGTTTCCCTTGTCAAAGTTAGGATAGGGATGATTAATGAAATTTTTTTGGGGATTAATGGTATGGTTTGTGTCAAGTGACTCTTGATACTAAGGGTAGATGGATGAAGGACTAGAGCTTATGGATTGTTGGTAAGAATGATATGTGAGTGGTTGGTATTAACGATTGAGGATTGATTGGTATTCAACTTGACTACTAAGAATATCAAGTTAAAGTGAAGACATGGTCATGAATTTGGATTAGGATGGATAAGGAAAACTTAGTGAGGAACATACAAAATTTGTGACCTTTGGATGACAATCCAAGGTGCCAATGCGAAATGGATATGAAACTATGCTATTTTTTTTTAATTTTCAAGGATATAAGGATGCAAAGTGCCAATGTACCTAAGACCAAGATTAAGGAATGGTGGAATGATAATGACCCTATGACCAAAGGATATGATATGCAAGGATGATGATGACCAAAAGATATGCTTTTTTTGGGGGGGGATTTTTTGGGATAATATAGGGATATGGAGTGATAATGAAAGGATAATAATGACTTTATGACCAAAGGATATGGCATGAAAATGAAACTAAATGATAAATGATGAAAGATGGTATGGGACTAAGCTATGTTTTTGTGATTTTTTAGATTATAAATATATGAGCATGCAAGATGATCATGCAAGGATAATGATGACTTTAAGAATAAATGATGAAGCTAAATGAAACTAATGGATGCAAAGGATATCAAAGATGGACTAATTAATGATGAAGGATAATAAAAAGGAGACTAAATGATGCTAAATTAAAGATCAAGGGTAATGATGTAACTAAGGCTATGGTGAAATGAAACTATTTTTTTGTGTTTTTGAGATATAAGGATGCAAAGTGAAAGTGCAATTTAAGTCCAAAACTAAGGATTGATAGAATGATAATGAAGCTATGGTCAAAGGGTATGATATGAATGATAATAATAAGGATATGAATTCTAAAATTTGAGAGTAAGGATGGAAACCAAGCTAATGTAGTTCCAAGATAACAAACCCAAATGTCATTGACCTTTGTGATGACCAAGATGATGGATTTGATAAGGTGAGTCTAAACTAAGAAAAAAGTTTGATTAAATAGAGGAATATGATCAAATGATAATGAAGCTATGGTCAAAGGGTATGATATGAATGATAATACTAAGGATATGAATTCTAAAATTTAAGACTAAGGATGGAAACCAAGCTAATGTAGGTCCAAGATAACAAACCCAAATGTCATTGACCTTTGTGATGACCAAGATGATGGATTTGACAAGGTGAGTCTAAACTGGGGCAAAAGTTTGAGACTCAAATTTGATAAAGGTGATAATGAAAAAGGTTGATAAAAATGAAGGATTAAAGTCAATGACAAAATGGATAAGCAACCAAGGATTGTCCAAAGGCTTGACAATTTTCCTATGTTTGTAATCCAGAAGACATGTGCAACCTAAGACCTAAGATTAATTATGCAAGGAAAAGGTGACCTAAGGTGCAATCTAAAATGTAATGAAAATCTAAATGAAGATGGTGGAATGGATTGAGAAATTGTGGCAATTAGGGAATTATGGCTCTGTTTTAAGTAGTTATGGTTCACAAATAATTATTTTAAAAATTTGATGTTTTGGACTAGTTTTGAGTGGATTTTTGACCGATTTTGATGAAATTTGTCTTAGAAAACACAACAGATAGTACCAAACACTTTTTTTGAGCATTGGTTTGATGTAAAAATGTTTTATTTTTAAAGAAGACAAGCACAATCTAAGGTTAGCAAGTACAATATTCGTTGAATTCTCACTTGGATTAACCAGCCACGCTTATTCTTACCAGATGAATTAGAAGCTTTGCCACACTGGCTCACCCAATATGAAACTCACTTCTCAGGTCAACCAAGCTTTGATTTATCATGAATTTCCCATGATGAACTCATCTCTAAGAAGAACCACGATTATGTGGGATGGCTTCAGAGGTCCAACCTCCTGCACTAGCAAATAGAAGGATTTTGGCTACTACAAATAAGAAGTGTCTAGTAAGGGCATCCGGTTCAGGGGGTACTATGATAAACTCCTTCAGGAGGTCTCTCTACCCTTAGAACAAGGGGTTATATATCATAAAGATACTAGGGGAGAGCTATCATGTACCACATCTCATTGATTGCAAACTTTCCTTGCAATCACAAATTTCTATAGCGATTCGGAAGGACTTGGCTTTAGCCTGTTACTGCTTAGGGTTGTCCCTTGGGGTGAGAATTTTTTCCCACCAAGGTAGACCCTTCTAATGGATGAACACAAAAATGGATGGGTTTGGCTTTCTGATCACCAACTTTGCACAAGGTGAGAGCATAATACCTACCATCCTCAAACACTAAAACATGGTGTTCATTTACCCTTTAGTTTAATCTATGTGAAAGAAGATAGTTGTTCTTTTTAAAGAATCAATTGAAGTGTTTTCTACACTAAAAGATAGTTGATTGATTTTAAACCTTGCTTATTATTTGAAAACACTTGAATTATTTTTAAGCTAATGAAATGTGATGCAAGTCAATTTTAATTCCCATGAGTGAAAATATAAAAATTGTTGTTCATTTTAGATCCATGAATGAAATATGAAATTTCTTGTTCATTTTAAGCCCATGATTGAAATATGAAATTTGTTGTAAATTTTTAGACCAAATGAGTGACATATTTAAATTGTGGTTCATTTTATCCTCATGAGTGTAAATGCAATTTGTTGTAAATTTTAAAATTAATGAACGAAATGCAATTTTAGCTCTTCAAAAAATGTGTTGAAAAACATAAAAAATATTTATTAGCCAAAACAAGCCAAAAATCCTACAAAACCATAGGTTAGATCTTCTTGATGAAAGCCACACACTGAAAACAAAACATTAGTAAACCAAAAAAAAACTTGAATAAAAATAGAAAAATAAAATAGTGATAACTTAGACAAAAATTTAAACTATAAAAATCTATGAGAAACTAAGACATAGACCTTCAAAAACCATATTTTTTTTGGCAAAATCCTGCACAACAAAAGTGTTATAAACAAAAGAAAATTTGGATCTTAACAACTAAATCTTAAAAAATTGCGAGCACTAAAATGGTCATAACTTTTTCAAAAATTATCAAAATTTCAAACCTTTTGGAGTTCCGAAAAGATAAAAATGAGACCTACAAAACCCAGATAATCAATTTTTAAGATTTCATATGCCCATTTTTTTATTCTCAAAATAAGATGATGGGATTTTGTGTGAATTCTTGGTTGTAATCTGCAAAAAAACAAAAACAAACAAGAAAACAAATGAATTTTTCTACAAAATTATAAGATTCGCATTGGATTCACCAATGTAAGATAGGGTAAAATCAAATAGCATAGACTATGTAAAGAGTGAAACTCTTTAATTTCAAAACATCGACAATTCCTTAAATAAATTCATTTGTATTCCAAAAAAGTCGAAACTCCATTCATTCAAATTCATAAAATCCAAAAGATTCCAATATAACAACTTAAAGTCTACAAATAGATTCAAAATACTTCCAATTAAATTCATACATGTGTCATCTTACACGACATTTATAAAACAAAAGCATTTGTAACAAAAGTTTACAATTCGAGACTTAGGCATTCTATCACCTTAAGCTCTACAGTAATCATACAAGACCTAGGAATTATGTCGCCTTAAGTTCTACAATAATTAATTCAAGAATAAAATAATACATATATGAAGAAATAATCCTTTGATCTTCAATCCAATTGCATATCTTCAAACATGAAGATGAGAACAAGGATTGGGCTCTTTTTCCGCCCAAACTCGAAGCTTACACTTCCTCGGAATTCCTTAGTCATTCAAAGAATACCCGACCCTGCACGAATCGCTTAGCAAAAAGTAGTCGACAAGCAGGATGGAATCTGGTGCGTTCCTAGTATAACTAGTAAATCCACAAGCATTTTCATTTTTATAATTCATTTAAGAAACAAGCAAGTTCGATACTAGGATATGGTAGAAAATAAATTTAATTCCATCTATTTCAATGGTCTTTAATTTACTTGGCCAAGTAAAATGTCATGGATGACAAATAATAGTAGTTTTGGAAAAGCAAAACTACACTCTCTAAAAACCCATATTCGGCACCCGTCCTAGAAGGTAACTTTCCAAACACATGTCATGCACATTCATTTATCAATCATGCATGGTTCCATTCAAATAAATAAAGTATCTTTCACAAACACATGAACTGCACTTTCATTTTCAAGCAAACATGGTTTTTAATACAATAATTTCACAAATTTAAATCTTAAACAACATTAAGTTTATTTAAAATAAAATAATAAAAATAAATTTAAAAGTAGGTGTATCTCAAGTATGTAATCTAAGTACATATTTAAACAGGAATAAATGAGCACACATTATTTCGGTTCATTTACTCATATAATTTATCTTCACTTCGAAATAATCCTTTTCTAATTCGTTTTTCACATCTCCATTAAAAAAATAATATCTTTTCAAAAACATATCGTAACAATTTTAAATAATTCCTTGAGAATTATCAAATTCCACTTTTACTTTTCAAGCATGTTGAAATAAACAGAATTGTTTAATCTTATCCTTTTAAATTTAAACCAAGAACTTTTAGCTGTGTATTTCTATAAATGTTTCCCTATCTTTTATGTTTCATTCATTTTGAAAATTAAATCTATCTGACAGTTTTGGTTTTTCTGAAGCTTTTCTAAATCTAAATGAAATATACATTTTTCTGTATGAATCTTTACTAAACCAAAATTTCCTAAAATAATAAATCAGTTGTCTCTTGATTTTTTTCTGTTCAAGATCATTCTACAAATTTCTGTTCAAATCTATACTTTGTCTTCACTAAAATTTCAGTCTGGTGTTTGATCTTTTTCCTAAAAAAATAATAATTAAAAACAGTGATTTTCTTTCCTGCTCAAAATTAAAATACAAGAATAATAGAAAATAATTTAACTCAGTATTGAATTGATTGTGATGTAATTGTTTTCAATTTGATAACTGTTGTTTTGTTTTCAATTTCAATTCTAACTTTAACCGTATTTCTATTTTCAATTCATTTTAAATTAAAAACGTATTTCATTTAAATAACCAAATTTAATATATAATTATTTAAACATATATATTTCTACTCTTATATTAAATCTGTTTTTCCACACAATAACATAATATTCGTTTTCCAATACTTTAGAATAAAAGCATTATTATTTTTAACTAAAATAGAAAAGATTACATAAAGAAGTAATTCATTGAATAAAATCAATTTTCTCATAATAGTATTTAAATTGCCATTTAAAACAAACAAATTCATTTTCACAAATACGTTCAAGCAAAAGCATAGTCATAATTACCATTAAAATTTAAACCATTTAATCATCACGAACATACGTTATAATTAACTATGTGGTGTGTGAGATTCCATCATCCTCATAAATGTATATTGGCTAAAATGACTCTACTTGATCAATGTTCTCGCCTTCATTCTCATTCACCTATTCCTTCATTCACTTGCACTCAATTTCTAATTAGCACTAACAAACCCTGAATTTCATAATAATGAATTTCAAATCATTTCATTTGCATTTGCATTTAAATTTTGCTTTTCAATTTCAATTTAAATAATCATCTTGCATAAACATTAAAAATCTCATGATTAATAATTGCATTTAAATAAATAACAAAAATCAATACGTGACATCCTTCCCCTCTTGGAAGATACATCGTCTCGATGTCTTATTAATTAGTCAATAAGCATAGTATCTCAATCAATGAAACATAGTATCTCAATCAGTAAAACATAGTATCTCAATCATAATGGAATAATAACTAGCATCATAGTTCTCAAAACATAAGCATAAAAAATCCATAGTAGCATCCACGCTATCCAAGTTCACAACATGTGAATCAAAATTCAGAGTATCAAGTATCTTTGCATAAAGAAAATACTAACCTAAGAAAGAAAATGAGGAAAATGATGGTCAATCATCTCAGAATCCTCCCATGTAGCACTATCCTCAGTATACTGATCCCACTGGACCTTGTGAGTACTATCCCTATTACATAGCTTAATGCTATGCCTGTCTAGGATTCAGATGGGATCCACTAGCACCACACCTGGATCCTATATCTGTAATGAACGCCAATCAAGTATATGAGATGCATCACAATGGTATGGTTTCAATAAAGAAACATGGAATACACTATGGAGTCGAGCTAGAGCAGGTGTTAACGCTAGTCTATAAGCAATTGGATTGATGACTTCCAGTACATCAAAGGGTCCCACAAATATCAGAGCCAACTTTGATGATTTCCAAAATGAGATAGAGCTCTTATGAGGCTTAACCCTCAAAAAGACTTTATCTCCTGCAACAAACTGTCTGAAAGTCCTATTTCTATCAGCATAGCTCTTCTATCTATCGGCTGCTTCATTCAACCTACCCTTGATCAACTTCATTTTCTCATCCATTTCCTTGAGCATATCTAGACCAATGATGATCCTATCTTCCATCCTATCCCATCTAATGGGCATGTGACATTTCCATCCATAAAGTGCCTCAAAAGGTGCCATACCCAATGATGAATGGAATGAGTTGTTGTAAGAAAAATCAACCAATGGAAAATATTCCTCCCACTTGTACTACTGATCCATGCAGTACATCCTCAGTAGATCCTCAACAACCTAATTGACCCTTTATGTTAGGCCATCAGTTTGTGGGTGATATGCAGAACTAAATTTCAATTTAGTTCCTAAAGTTGCATTCAGTGTTGTCCAAAACCTAGATGTCATTCTGGTATCCCTATCTGAAATAATGGTTTCTGGTACACCATGCAATCAAAATATCTCTTGCACAAATTTCTTCGCAAGTATCAACGATCCATCTTTCAGATTCCCAAGTATAAAATGTGACACCTTCGTTAGCTTATCAATGACTACTAAGATGGTATCATGCCTATTCCTGCTCAAAGGTAATCCTTGGATAAAAGCCATACTGATTACTTCGCACTTATACTCAGGTATATTGTGGGGATACAAAAGCCTTGCTGGATGCACATGCTCAGCCTTGACCCACTGGCTTTCCAAACATCTAGCCACATATTCCATTACATATTTCTTGAGCTTAGGCCAAAAATAAAAAGTCTTCAACTCTGCTACCATCTTCGTAACTCTTGGATGCCCTGAATAAGGTGCATCATGTACTTCCTCAAGAATCAACTTCCTTGATTCTCCACCCTTAGGGATATACATCCTTCCCTGATATCTTAAAATACCATCATACTCCATCACATATCCATAAAATCTATGATCTAAAGGATCTGCCTCTAAGGCTTGCTTGACCCTCTCATAATGCTCATCTGCTAGAAGATACTGCAACACTTGTTGTCTCAAATTTGACCTTGTGGTCAGCATAGCAGAGAGATGTCTTCTCCTGCTAAGAGCATCTGCAACTCTATTTTCCTTACCCTTGATATACTTAATACCAAAATCATACTCACTTAGGAACTCAAGCCAACTCCTTTGTCTCACATTGAGGTTTGGCTGTGTAAAGATGTACTTAAGTCTTAAATGATCTGTCTTTAGTTCAAATGGTTTCCCTAGGAGATAATGTCTCCACATCTGTAATGCATGAAGAATATCTGGAAGCTCAAGATCATGTGGCGCATAATTCAATTCATATTGTTTCAGTTTTCTAGACTCATATGGAACCACTTTCCCTTCCTGTATCAACACGACTCCTACACCTTCACCTGAAGCATCTATAATCACCATGAAGTGCCCATTAGGATCTGGTATAGTCAAAACTAGTACCGATGTTAACTTCTATTTAAGAAATTGAAATGCCTCTTCACACTTCTCAGTCCACTCAAATTTCCTTCCCTTCTTCTGAAGAGAAGTAATAGGTGATGCTATCTTGGAAAATCCTTCCACATATTTCCCGTAATATCTTGTGAGTCCCATGAAACTACAAACTTCAATAACACTCTGTGGTGTTGGCCAATCCACTATTGCTTCTATCTTAGTAGATATGGCATTGCCCAAGTAGTGAACCTTCTAATGAAAGAAAGTACACTTCAAAAACTTACCAAAAAGCTTTCGATCTCTTAGTCGTTGCAAGACTATTCTCAAGTGCTTCCCATGCTCCTCTTCTGTCTTAGAGTAAATCAAAATATCATCTATGAATATAAGCACAAAATCATCTAAACAATATCTAAATATGTTGTTCATTAGATTCATGAATGTCATTGGGGCATTCGTTAGACCAAAAGGTACCACTGTGAACTCGTAATGTCCATACCAAGTTCGAAAATCTGTGTTCGAAATATCCTCCTCCTTAATCCTTAGCTGGTGGTAACCCGATCTAAGATCAATCTTAGAAAACACTATGGCCCCTTTCATCTGATCAAAAAGCTCATCTATCCTAGGTAAAGGATACCTATTCTTAATGGTAACCTTGTTCAACATTTTGTAATCAATACACAATCTCAAGGTCCCATCCTTCTTAACAAAGATTACCAGTGCACCCCATGGAGATACACTAGGTCTAGTAAATCCCTACTTCAGTAACTCCTGCAATTGAACCTTCAGTTCATATAACTCTGTAGTAGTCATTCTATATGGAGCCTTGGATTGAGACTCAATTCCAAGTAAAAGTTCAATCGAGAAATCAAATTCTCTCTTCGGTGGTAACTCAGTAAGTTCTTCAGGAAAGATATCCAAGAACTCCTTGAGAACTGGATAGCCCTCTGGACTTTACTGGACATTATCCAAGTCACTCACCAAAATAGCATATACGGAACATCCTTTTCGATGTGCTTTCTTTAGCCACATGGATGAGATATGTCTCAACTCAAGAGGCTCCTAAGATCCAAAAATTTCAACTGGATGTCCAAAATCATCAAGACAACTCACGATCTTATCCTCATAGTTCACTATAGCTTTATGCTCAGTTAACCAATTGATCCCTAAGATCACATCATATGAACCCAACAGTGCTACATATAGGTTAACTTGGGTTTGGAAATTAGGTAGCTCTAAATCACTGCATGAAATAAATGAATCTACCCTATTCTCTATTCGATTTCCATACTAAACCATCCATGCATGTGACATATAACCAGGTCTAATAGGTAACTTAGCAACTACTTTAGGATCAGTAAAGCATTCATTAGGTCCTATATCTATCAAAATGGAAATTGATTGACCAAAAAGCTTACCTGTCATCTAAATAGGTGAAGCTTGAAAATCTGCTTGACGGTTGTCAACCGCTGCATGAATTTGGTGTTGCAATGCTCGTCGATCATTCCCTCCTCACTGACCTCCTGAATGCTGAGTGCAATTGGAGGCATAGTGATCTCCTCCAAAATTGTAATATCCAGCTCATGGCCCTGGGTGACCACCTATCTTGTTCTTGGTATTAGAGAAGTTGGTGTTATTATTATTCACTTTCTATTATTATTTTGGAACTTCCTATTTCGACATCTAGATTTAGCATTCACATTCTTTCTATAGTTTGCTACCTATTGCAACTTTTTTACCTGTTTTATAGCCTTCTCAAAGACCTCATCTATAGTCATTGGATTATGAATATCCACATCAGCTCCTATCTGTGGCATCAATCCTAGGATGAATTTCCGAATACGGAACCACTCATCCATCTAATACCATGGTACATACTTCAAGAGATTAGTGAATCTCTCCTAGTATTGAGTAACTGTCAAACCACCCTGTGTCAGATTCTAAAACTCTGTCATCTTCCTATCAAAGAATAGTTGTGGAAGCCATCTCTTCCTAAAAATTTGCAAGAATACTTCCCATTTAGTCCCACCTAGTAGTAGCTTCTTCTCAGTCTTTTCACTATCCCACCAAGTAGTAGCTTCTCCAGTAAGCTGATATGCCTCCCAAACTGCCTTGGTCTCATTAGACATATTCCTGAGCTCAAAATATTTTTCCATTTCAATTACCTAGGCTTCAGCTCCATAACCAATGGTCTTACCATCAAACTTGGGCAGGGCTACCCTTTTCAAGTATTTTGCCAACTCCCCTTCAATCCTTGCTTGAGGATTTAGTAGTTCTTCAACCATTGGATTTTCATTATTGGGTTGCTCCTGATTTTGGGGAATTTCATTCTGATGGTTTTGTCCTTCCCTCACTCCTCGAACTTCCTGTTCCAGATTATCCATTATGGAACCCTGTTGATTCAAAAGATTGAGAATCTGATCCAACCTATTATTCTCATTACTTGCAGCAGCTCCTTTTCCTCTTGTACCCATTATGTGTCAACAATTCTTGCATCAAGGAATGTTTCTTTAATGTAATGGACAAAGGACCCTAGTGTTCAAACCTAGGGCTTTGATACCAAATGTAAAGAGAGAAACTCTTTAATTTCAAAACATCGACAATTCCTTAAATAAATTCATTTATATTCCAAGAAAGTCGAAACTCCATTCATTCAAATTCATAAAATCCAAAAGATTCCAAAATA